>JAQGBX010000569.1:0-33736 GCA_034698745.1 Megaphyllum sjaelandicum | reverse complement strand
TTGTTTGAGAATCGCCTGGTAGACCTAGCAGAGAAAGAATGTACAGCCTGGGCAAAGCCGGGCCAAACGGCTAGTTTATAAAAATTTGACGTGATCTCAACATTACAAAACAAAACTTAAATTTACGTGTCGAACTGTATAAACGTCTTTTTTTTCATTTTGGCGCTCCACTTGCATGTACCCTCGGCACCCGGATGCAGTCACCCTGGCTCCCTCGTTCCTGGCCTTGTGTGCAACCCTGTGTGAAAATGAAAATTTTTAAAATCCTAAAATAACATTTATCCCAATGTTATTTCCTAATTTGTAATTTAATGTCCTTCAATTTTACGTGACATTTCTCGCTATACCTGCGCATGAGCAACATGCCCAATTGTCACCCAAACATCGATTTTATTTCATGCCACAGCTCAATGTGAATTTTTCGAACATTACGTGAGATTTCTCGCGCATTTTATCCGGCACTTGTTTTTTTTTAGTTTGATGGAGATGTTTACAAAAATAATACATTTTGTACGAGTGGAACGAATCGTATATGAGGGAAAAACCTTTACGAAATAGCGTCTAAGTAGGCTTACTTCAATTTAGTTTCCTGTATTTGACATTGCATATAATGCATTAATCATAATTCAAATTTTTCGGCGTAAACCGTCATTGTTTTTATAGTAAAACATATAAACCAGAGATCTTAATTTAATTTTCCAACAGGCCTGGAGCATTTTTTCTCTTCAGTATACGTTGCCTTTACGCGCAGCTGGAGCACTTATGATTGGAGCGAGTAATCAATAAAACGAATGGCGCATTATCGAGTGTTTTAAAGTGTAAGAAGAAATAAAGAGAGAAAGAAAGGAAACATATGCATATGAGACGAAACCTGCCGAAATCGATAATATATTTGCACTAAATTGAGTTTAAAAGAATTATGATGCATTTTGCCATTAATCATTTATCACTAACCGCCAAAATTGTGGTTCTTCGTACAATGCTCTATGGTTAAGCAACGAGACGTGGCATCGTGTTTAGGATAGTTGAGCTGTTTCCTGTTTTATTTTTTTTAAGGATTATTGATCGATAAAGTTTTAAATTTAATAGATAAAACTCGCGGGGAAAAAAATGCGAGGAATATTATCTTTCGAGCAAACTTTTTGAAAGTTCGTAATAGCGGGTCATTAGTGTAATATGATGCGACTCTAGATACAATCAAACCCTGATAAGTGGAAATCGACCCGGCATTGAATTTTTTTCCCATTTAACCGGTTTTTGCATGATGCGCTCAAATTAGATCAGTTTATGCCCAGATTATTTAAATACAAAGTAGCTTAATTTCTAAAAAGAGCATTTATTTATTAAAAAACATATAAACAAAGCTTTATTACGAATACATGTACTTGTATATTCAGCGGTAAGCTCTAGATGAAATACAGTAAAATGCACATGTTGATCAGCAGGAACATCCATAAATTACCGGTATTAAAAGTAATCAGAAATTTTCTTCCAATTTTTTACTAACATAATGCTGAAAATATACTTGCAATGATTAATATTTAGTACAGTATATACCTCCGTTTAATAGTGACGAATAAAAGGCAAGATCTTTTTCACTTCTGGTACATTGTAATTCATGCATATGTACACTGTACCGCACTCACTGTGGCCAAATAGTTTTATATACTGAAAAACGGGAATTTTCCCTATCCTGCTGTAAGTAATTAAATGTGCTGACTGCTGCCAAAGATTCACTATAGACTGCGAGGTGGGATTTCCCATTACCCGGTCGTAAATATATGCAAAAGCTGCACATGGGACTTGCAAATAATTGCGACATAGCCGTTTTCATTTAGGAGTGTTTCACTTATCGGGTTTTATATAACACAGAAAACCTATTCAAAAAGTTCGGGGTTTTCAAATGTTTTTCATTTATCAGGGTTTTTCCTCTTATCGGGTTTCTACTTATCCGGGTTCGACTGTACATTATAATAAATTGCAAGAAGTATAAAAAAATGCATCAATTTATTTTGGGTATTTTCATGATTAGGGGCACTGAAAAATCAGTTCGTTTTGTAGCTGCGTGTCGATTGGTAATTCATAAATATGTGCGGTGTATTGGAATCCTGAACTGGAGGTTGATTATAAGCTATGATACCTAACATCGCGATCACCATGCCCCATCAGCGAAACTGGAAACTCCCAATTCAGAAAGTTGCATTTAAGTTTTGGAAACCACGTTTCAGTTTGTTTCCTCGGTGGTCCTGCACTCAAACACATTTAAGGGAGCAATGAGAGTGTAACATTATTTCTACCTTAATTACCCTGGAAAGGGGATAATTGAGTAGAAATGAGTCGTTACACCATCTCATCCACTTGATTTCCATCCATATGGAAAACGTAATCCTTTAAAATTGTAACCTTATTGTTTATATTTATACCTTCTTTATTGTTACAAAATGTTATAAAATATTTCTGAAGATACGTTTTTGATGCAAATGATTAAAAAATAGACCATTTAAGACCATTTATAGACCATTAAGTAAACTTTAAAAAAAAAGAAACAAAATCGCGATTATTTATGAAATTTCAAGTTTAAATCTCAGTAATATAATATTAAGGTATACGGCATAAATGCTTTTTTTTCATGTCACGAAGAAAATGTCATTACGCCATTTTATAGTCTTAAATATATGATCTCTTTTAAGTCTTTTTGTGTGTGCACCTCCTCCTTTTAATTACTGTATGTCGGCCTTTGGTGCAAATCTCAACACCCATGCATTTAGAGAGCACCTTTAAATGCACTGCCATTAATATCAGCATTTCATGCTGTGAAGGAATCGCTGGCTGGAGTACCGAGTGGGTAATGCCAAGTTTCGGGATCATTTAAAACGGTGCAGCTGATCCTAACTTTGGCATTGCTTAAAGATTCTGGACATTTTGTGATTAAACCGATAAAAGGCATGTTTCGAACACGCCAATTTGGGGCGAGATCCTTCGTTTCTTCATATACGAGCGTTTCAAATTGGTTAATGGTAAACATATGCCCGGAGTGAAATGTTTGGTTGAACTGTTATACTTACTTTACCCTAGATTAGGCCTACCTCATCTGGCAGTGCTTTACGTGATTTATAATCTCTGTGCCGCACGCACGTGTGCTTGCTGGAAATGGATTATAAAGTAAAGTAGTCCAACCAAAATCCTCAGTGTTTTGCTTCTTAAAAGTAAGCTTGCAATGAACGTACTCAGACTTTCCGTTATACATGCTTCCTAATGAGAACTCTGTGCAATTGTAAAAATCTTAGATAGGGGCCATCTCGTTAGCCCAGTTGGAAGGAAGATTTCTGATGTAGCAGGACACGTTAAAATTTTAGTGCCAGGTTGTATCGCGAAAAATGTCTCGGAAGACATTAGCAGACGGTTAAAAGTGCCTCGGATGCTTTATTTACGCCTTTTGCTATCACGGAATGGATGTGAAGAAATAAAACCCGAGCTCATACGCGGCCAGAAAATTCTCTACTTTAGATAATGCTAGTTTTTTTTTGCCGCCACCGCCACTTTAATACTGTAGAATCTCCCATAAAAGCTTAACCTTTAGATTGTCGTAACTTTTTCCCCTGCTTTCGTTCGCTGTTTCAGCACATCCTTCGATGACATATCTTTCACCAATGTTTCTGATGTCGCGCTTGGATTTGATAACGAACAGACAGGTCGAAGTGCGCCGGTATGCAACTTTGCTTATTTAGATAGTTTAAAAAATCTGATTTTACGAATGATGAAATACTAACGTGCACTCATGCACTAGTAGTTTTTATTCAGACATTGAAATGAATTTGTGATAGTACGAACTTATTTCCAGTCCCCGTCCTGGGCCGGGTAATGTGGGATTTCTTCATTTAAGACGAACTTCGAATTTGGATACTGTATTACAAATTTTCGTCTAAACTGGAAACACAACATTATCACGATTTAACAAATGACGTCATCATCCGAATTTTAATGAATATAATCTTCAGAATTGTTATGAATGACGTAATCTTAAAAAAAACTATGAATGACGTCACTAAAATGTACGAATGTCGGCATTGGAAGTTTAAAGTTGGAAGTTGGAGTTGAAGTTGGAAGTCCTCCGAATTTTAATCGATGACGATATTCATTACAGATGACCCATTTTTCGGACATTTAATTGGGTTTCTTCATTGAATCGGGCATATTTTTTCGGACATTTAGTCGTTTGATACATTTTTATCGTACATGTTTCGTACATTTAATGCCAATTTTTTTTAGGTGATTTAATCGGGCATTTTTCAGACATACATTGTATAATTGAACCTCGAGCATTTTAGGACATTTGCAACTTCAAAACCACATCCTTAAGTCGGAGAAAGATGTAGGGTAGTAGTTCTACGGCAAAAGGTGCATTATAACGAGGAATTCCCCGATAAAAGTTGCACCACTTCCCATTCATCCTAACTTAGATGAAACTTTAATTCCTGTTGCTGAAGCAATGTATATTGTCCGATTTCTTAAATTAGGAACTGCGGTTGAAACGATTTGATGTTTATATACCTTTGAGATTTCTTCGACGAAATTCGACTGAATAGCCTATGCACTCAATAAACGGAAATAGTTTTATTAGCAAAACGTAAACTGATGAACTCTGGCAGTATACTTTACCCAGTAATATTTTAATAAGATATTCGAATAATGGCATTCACGTTGTTCATTAGATATTAATGGCATTCACCCCCAAATTATATTTGCTTTCTTTAACATTTCATCGCCGAAAATGTTTCAGGCTAAAATGTTCGCGAGAAAATTGTTCCTCCGAATAAGCGCAACAAACATCTGTTTATCCCGGCGATATTTTAATACGATATCCAAGTTTCTCTGGCATCTGAAGATGACAAACTTTGCTCAAATCGAATTATAATTCATTGTACGTACATGTATAACATCTGAAAAAGAAAAGAAAAAAAACTGATGTTCCAGCATCATTTTCTGTTTCGTTCTTTCATATTTCTGCCGTAGCAGAACAAATCAGCCTGCTGTTTATTTTTCTGTATATGCCCCATGATTAATTGCTTTTCGATTTTCTTCTATTTCTGGGTGCGTCTGCTCTTGAAAGGTATACATTAAGTCGCAGTCGGGGTTTCTCCGTTTTGCTTATTTCGATTGTATTTCTTCCCCCGAAGCTCGCTTGCAGCGTGACGTACCTTCCCCGAATTCGTTATAAAAGATAATTAAAACGAAGATTTGGAGTAGAACAAGAAGGGGAAGCTGAGTGATGCGGACCTGCAACTTTTAAAAGCTTGACGTTGGAGACTTTCTTCAGCAATAAATATGCCAATGCGAGCTGACTCGCTGTCAATCTTAATTTTGCAGCACCTATTGCTGGCGCTCGAGCTCATCAGAGCCAGTAATTTTATTACGGTACAACGTATTGGCTTTCCTTTCCGAAAAATATTGCATTAGAGGGGCTTCTAAAGGCTGCGCAATTTTCCTAAATCGTGCAATCTACTTTTCCGAAAAGAAATATCCCTAGTATTTTTGAGTTGATGCTTCCAGTTCTTTTCTTTCAAATGTGAAGTTGTCTTACAGGAAATGAAATTGATATTGCGTAGTATTTTTTTATTCATTTCTTGGCGTATTTATGCATTTAGGGGAGCGTAATTTCCGAATGCATTCGACGATGTTGTGGGAAGTACTTAGCTTAATAATAATAATACAAATTCTCAAGATGAAACTTGGTATATTTCTAAAAAAATATTCAAGGAACAATATACGTGTATTTTCATTACTTTCAGCATTTTTACGAGTAAATGCACGGAAGTTTCTGCCACGATACATTTACGTTTTGAATTTAATTCCTGAATATTATATAACGTACTAGTCGTAAAACCCGGCTTTGCCCGGGCAGTAATTACCGATGGTGAAGCAAACGAACCGATCGAGTATCGAGTAAAACCGACTTTGACGATTAACTGCAGTTTAATTCATTTCCATGCACTGCGGCAACACAGAGTTTCTGATCAATTTAAACCAATAAGCAATTATGGACAATGTTTTTAGATTATATCTTACCTTGTCTAATGCGTATGCGTTCTGCATAAAGTACAACTTAAAAGTACATAATTAACTAACTGAATTTCATTTAATTCAGTGAGATCTTCATAGAAATGAAGTTTTATTGGATATTTAATTAAAAATTACGTTAGTTTGCATTGTATTGGCATGAATTGCATTGTATTGCAGGATATCAAAACGCTTGTTTTGGGAATTTAATGTTAGTATCGAAAGCAAATTGGAATACACTAATAAATATCAATATATAACATGTGATTAATGAATTAATCTTCTCTAGACTTTATTAATCCGCGTTAATGATTATGATCGAACACGTGTCCTAGACTAATCTTATACTACTCTAGCACGTTACACCCAACTTATTATTTAGATTTATTCTGGGGTTTATTCGTCATAGTGGATTTCCTCGTGTCTGAGCAGATTTTAGAATATTAAGAGAAAGACTTTTAATTAAACGTATTAATTATGCATGTGGAAAGGAAGCTAAGCTAATTGAATTTTCATAACGTATAGTCGTCTATATGAGCGTGGGCATATTATTATATTAATAATACGAGAGATTCAAATAGCCTTATGAGTTTTTGTCTGAACTAATCGATGCATCTTTTATGTAATTAACCTAGAATATTAATTATTGTTGGTAATTTTGTAGGAAATGTGACAACGGCTGTAAGCTCATCAAATCGAATCTATGATGAAATCCTCTTTATATTTGCATCCACTGTAGCTGCGGCAATAATCATGTACGGAATATAGCCTATATATATCGACATGCAGCATTTAATTGGACATGAACATTGTTCTCATTATTGCTTGACTTTTAAACCAGAAATGCAAAATGTTGCCCTTTTTTAACGTTATTATTTATTTTTTAATTTTTTTTAAAAAAAGATCTAGATAACTAGGATTTGGTACTACAAATGAAAGTTTTTACATCACGCAATTTTGTTGTCAAATGTAATTTGCTAATTTCATATTTGTTATTTACTGAATTGTTTAAGGAGCATTATTTCGCAGTCTTGCAAGTCTCTAAATGCATTATGCATTTAGAGCATTATGCATCTCTAAATGTATTTTGCATTATTGTCTTTTTCAACAAAATTTAAATAAAATTCAGAATGAATAGGCCTATTATTTTCGTTTAATGCACTATTTCGTTCAAGTTATCAGAAATAGCAAACTCATTGAACAAACAATTTTAATTACAACGTTTCGACCCACATTCGGGCTATTGCAAGCTCTAAAATCAAGCTTGTTCGTAGCAGAGGGTAAAAGTGATTTAATTGGTTTCTACTCTAAATTATATTTTTATTGTCTTTTTCAACAAAAAGAAATTATCTTCAAATTTTACAGTTTCTTTCCTCTCTGTGCACTTTTCACTAATTTTTTAATAATTATTTGCTATGTAAGAGTAAGGTTAAAATGTATATATGTAACGATCCTTTAAAGTTTTATTAATTTTTTTAGAACTTGAAAATGCCCGAATGCACGACGAAACGTCAAAATTAAATTTAATGTTTAATGGTGGAGTTGGTCGTTTTTTTTATCTACCGACCACTTGAAAATAAATAAAAGTAATCGTACATATTATAAATGTATTAAAATTATTTATTCGCTTATTGGCAAAGTAATTACAATGTTATCAAAAAACGAATAAATAATTTTACTGATTTTATAAAATGTACGAAATATATAGTGAAATAAATAAAAAGTATATTCATTGAATTTGATTTAAGCAGCCCCTCGTTTTGAAACTTGAAAGACTATACGAACTAATGTTTCTTAGAAGATTAAATAAATTTGATGAATTTTTCAAAGATAAAATTTCTTCATGTGAAAAACCTTTATGCATGTATTCAATGTATATTTTCGATTTTGTTCAAAATTATTTTAGCGCAAGAATGCTTTAGAATAAAATTCACTTATGTATACAGCGAGATTGAATTAAAATTTGAATAGAAATAGAATTTCAAATGGATCTAAACCAGAATATCAAAAATGAAAATAAAAATTGCCATGAAAAATGTTATTCGCAGCTGTTTGAGTCTCTATATACCGGTATACTTTTTCCGTGAAAAGATTAAGTCTGATTTTAAGTTTTCTTTCTTGTTATGGGAATGTTGTTCCGTAGTTTACCTAATTCTCTAAATAGGATGTTGTGCGGTTGATTGTCGCATTCGTAAACCTAACCGTAATCATTTTTCTCGTATTATTTTCATCATTAAACTGCGCGAGATTAAATGCATCTATACACGGGTGTGTTTAATCACCAATTTATTTGAACCCGTAGGCCCGAGCGTTGTCACGGTGCATTTTATAGCACATTCTCGACAAGGTTACACCAAATTTCCACTAATGGAATTTTTCAATTAATTTTTCTTCCTAAGATATGGGCGAGTTAATGTTCTCCAGCTATTTTCATATACCTATTCGGGTTATTACTCCATGCTAAATTCATTTCAAATTACACTTGCTGATTTCAGTGGGGAAATGCAACTTGAATTAAAGAAACCAGTTTTCAGTGAGATTAATTTGTTCAAATGCTTTTTGCGCTCAGAATATAGTAGGCCTATTCGAAGACGGCGAGTCTTCCTAAATTTACATTGAACTGCAATCATAATTTTGTGCCAGGAAATTTGCATGATTATACGTTTTACATTATTTAAAATATCTTTACCAGATAAGAGTAATACGGCTGATACATGTTTTTGTTAAGCTTATAGTGTCAGAATTTTAGAAGACATGTCAAATGTATCCACCCCTCCCTCCCCCCTCCTCTATATGAGCAATTGGAAATTCACTCCTTTGGATAAAACAAATTATTAGGGTTGGAAATGAAACTGTTGGGATGTTAACATATTTTACTGTACTGTCTGTAAATCGTAGTTGTTAGAGCAGCTGGGAAAAAATAACACTATTCTGACGTCATGGTAAGAATTTAAAAAAATCATTTTTACGAAACGACGTCATTAACAGAATTTTAACAAATGACGTCCTAAGCCGAATTTTAATAAATTGCGTCATAAACCGAAATTTCATAAACGAAGTCATAAATATTATTTTTATATTTGACGCAATGAACCAAAATTTTAATAAATGGCGACGTGAACAGAATTTTATTAAATAACGCCATCAACAGATTTTTTTATAATAAATGTCGTCGTAAACAGAATTTTAAAAACTATAACGTCATTAACAATTTTAATAAATACCATCATCATCCCACATAATAATTTTTCTAATAAAAATAATTTATTTAGAATGCGTTTGGAGCGATCGATGTATTTATAGCTTTTAAATCTATTTTAATCGCATATCAAAATTTGACTCATGCGTTGAATAATTTAAAATGTGTTATTGTAGAAATACGCGTCAGGATATTTTTAAATACTGCGTGACTCGCTCATCAGAAATACATTTTGAAATTATATCAAGCTTTTGCGTATTTTAAAGTTTTCTTCGTAGCAGCTTTTAAAAACGTAACAAAACGTTCGTGCTAAATTATTTCAAAAATTGTTGTTTCCCCAAAATTTTGCGAGTTGCATATTTTTTCTCCTGGTTTCACCGACGCGACGACGCGTCAGGCAAAAAATGCATCCCGTTTACCGACGTTTTATCGACGTTTTAAGGTATCTTCACCCTGTTCTCACTTTGACATTCTAAATCCGTGTCATCGTATACGCACCGGAATTGCTGATATTTGTGTCACTTTGTTTCTAGATTTTCTCGTAGCGTGGTCATGCAAATGCTCGACATGAGTGGCGCGCATTGAATGCTTTTCCCCGGTGTCTTCTATAGCGGAATAAATTTTAAGGGACAGTAAACGAGCCTTATCGTTCCCCGAGGTGTCCTCGTGGATTTCTGTCCCCGCCATGTTTGCGCATTTGCATTCGCTATTCTATACTTTGGCGCACCTTCCGAGTTTCCAAGTTCTGTCATTCGTGAGATAAGTAATTTTATTATTGCCAGAAAATGTACGAGACGTATTTGCACTTCCTCTTATTGGTAACAGTTTGAGAACTCTCGGATACACGCTTAATGGGTGTATGCTTTTAACCGACGCAGAAAGTTGCATTTCTGCGAAGCAATCGTGCGTCACTTCCTCTCGCTCGGTAACTTCTCTACGATGATCAATGCGTTATGTTAGACGGCATATTTCACATTACGATTAGGTCGAGAAAGTTCCTGTTTTATGGTTTCTGTCACGAAGGCCCCAACGTATATGCACTCGATTAGTTTAATCCTTTAAATTACTAACGTAAATCAACGATGTGTATTGTCACTCCGTAATGATAAAAAATCCTTAGGCCATGCTTCCAGAATTTTATTCGTACGAGCGTAATATCCAAAATTCGTTTTAACGAAACATAGCGCGAATGCTCGGGAACTCGAAAATTCGTTCGTTTTAGGTGCGGAAATTTGAAAATTTGTCACTCGGTGATGATAAAACGGCTCAATCCTTCCATCTTTTTGTTAATGAAAGTATACGAGAGATATAAAGGGAAAAAAAACTAGTCCAACCTCGTTAAAACGAATCTCATGGAACATCAAAATTTGCTTATTTTAAAACGTAATTATAATTATCGGATGAGTGGGTGCTGCAATTTTTTATCGGGGAAATCCTCGTTATAACGTAGGCCTACCTTTTTTCATACTGTACAACGTACGTGCAGCGCGAATGTTGGAGAACTTGCGAATGAATTCGTTTTAGTCGAATATTTGTAATATCCGAATATCGGGGACAGTATACGAGTTTGGGCTATCTGAAATTCGTATAAAACGAGTTCTTTTTAATGGGGCTATAATTCAATATGAAAATTGATTTACTGTAATTTCCATCGCAGATGTTCTACACTGATGAACTTTAAAGTAAATGCTTCTTCGTTCAATTGTTGCACGAAACAAATCGTCGTAAAACGTCGGTTGTTCAGAATGTTCTTTTTCTATAACATTTTCAAAATACCGTAATCTAAAAATTTACTGCGTTTTGATATTCCAATGACATATATTACTCTCGCGTTTAGGTTATGCCTCAGATTTTTTGTGACTCAAATACTACACGTATAATTCTGGCAAAAAAAGTGGCTAGTTTGAAGGAACAGCACGTAGGGTTCATTTTTCCTCATTTCCGTTATTTTCGTAAGGTCCATTTGAATGTCAAATACGGCACTTACAGTTCTACAAAAAAAAAGTTACTAAATCCGAAGTAATGTATTGCTCGGACTGCTCGGCACGTATACATAAAACGTCGCTGTTTGTCGGCTCAAGTTATTCACTGGCCTTCGTGGACCCCCGAATTCGAAACGCATTTGATGGATTTTCCTAGATTTAAGTATCGTTTTTCTCGGCCACTTTCGATGATTATGCCAGATTTCCTCGTCATAAGAGGACTGGAAAACATTGCCCTGGTGATGCTAAAATCCATCGCCGACGTCAGTACCTTACCAAAAGCGACAAGAAAACGTGCAGGAAGCAATAAAGCTTTTCCAAGAAACATTAAGGGGAGAGCGCCTCTTATAAATTCGCAATTCAATATGGCTGCAATTCCATCCGTTTTGCGTACAATTTCAGTTTTTCTCTCCAACGTCTTCTGCCAATCTCAGACATCTCCGAATGTAAGGAGTCTTCGTCTTTTTTATCTTGTCCATCGTGAGACGAAGCAAGCTGATACCTCTGTTTGTTCAAATTTTAACTTGAAACAAAATGCGTCTTTTCCAGACTAAAGTTAAATACTCTAAAAGTTGAATTTCGTCCCGCGGATAGATGTACGTTATGATTGTGTCCTATTTCGTAGACGAGGAAAAATATGAAATATCGTCTCGTTATTAAGAATTGCGTTGCGTCGAAAGATGCGTACAATGTAAACTGAATTTGGCTGCATGACTCCGTAGTTACGTCATTCAACTCGCCAGTTTCGATGTCATAACTTATTTGTTCAGTCCCTGGTGTGTCCATTCATGACCCCCTCAACCAGAATTTTACTAAATGTCGATTGCAATCATTAATTTTACAATTTTGGTGTCATACTATAAATTTTAATCACAGACGTCATGAACAGAAGTTCAATTTTAATAAATAGATGTACCTTAGCAATTTTACAAAATAACGTCATGATCAGAATTATAATAACTGTCGTCATAAACAGAATTTTAATAAGTACCTTCATCGTCACTTTTAAAAATTGTCATATTTACTAAATGATGTCATCGTCAGAATCTTAATAACTGACGTCATAATAACCAGAATTTTAATAAATACCTTCATCACCAGTTATACTAAATGCCGTCATGATCAAAATATTAATAACTAAATATATTAACATAATTTAAAAAATATGTTTTACAAAATGACGTCATCGACAGAATTTTAATACATTATGACGTCATTTATCATTATGGCGTTCTCTGAATGAAAAATGTCATTTCGGTGATATTCTGAGGGACATTTCTAGGAAAGACGTAATTTTACTTTAACAAAAAGGAAAACCTGAACGATATATATGCTCACTCCTTGGCACGAAATGATCCCCCGTGCGAGCGTTTTCTACGTTATAAGATATCTTTTTCATCGGAAATTGGATAAGATAGTTTGACACATTTTATCCACGTTGGTGCATAAAATTGGCATGTTTCTGCGCAAATAAAAATATCCAAATGGAGGAAACGCGAACGTTCCATTGTTAAATCGTAAATCATGTTCAACTATGAAAAATAACATTCGTCGTGATCAAATAATTTTTCCGAAGACATATTCAGCCGCTTTCTGGGCTTATCATAAATTATGGATTTCTATCATCGATCAGAAGAGCTTAGATAAGAATCCCACATTTTTGCTGGCTAGAATCTACTGCATATGACATGCTCGCTTTTATGTTTCAAACGATACGGGAAACTTAATTAAATACGACGTGTATTTCTGAAATTGTTTTCTAGCTAGGACAAAAATGTAACTTAGGAAAAATCCCCGCCTCAGAAATTGCATTTTAGGACGATGTTACGGTTTTGCTCCATCGCGGGCTGTTTTCTTAAAAACTCCACCTATATCCGAACGAATCGATCAAGTAGATTTTTTGATTTCACTCTCAAAATTTCCAATTCAAGTTGCATACTGCATATGTAATGAGTCCGTGCGTACATCAGAGAAAAAAAAATACATCCTCATTTTTTTCTCTCCGAAAGATTTTGCAATTTTGCCAGAATGGTTATTGCCGAACAATTTAAAGTTTTCATATTTCAATTTGTTTAAACGAAGAGCGTTTATAGTGATTGCTTTTGGCGTACGTGAAACGTTTTCTGAGCTCCTCCGAAAGCCCATCCGTATATCGCAGGGATTGATCACGAATGGATAATGCAATACTTATGCCAGAAAAAAAAGTTGGCCTTCGTTAAATGTTGATCGAAATTCGACTGGAATTATTCATTGGAGGTTTAAATTTTAGTAGCGCAGTTATACGCTCGTGTTACTGAATGTTAGATTTTTAGGTATCTTGATTTGTATCAAGATAGCTTAATGATTGTTCTTCAAAATGGAATGGATTTTGAAACGGTTACTAATTGCGAAAGACATAAAATGAACAGAGCTCGACTCCATAGTATTATATAATGTGTTATAGAGAATGACTAAACGTAGTGTTATTTTTCGTGAATAAAGAAAGTTTTGCTTATTACATTAGGGTACTCAAACGGAAGCTTTACGAAATCAACTTTGACAGTCGAGAAGTCTAGTGCGTAGAAGGAATGCATTCATTGGTTTAAAAGCATCGATGACCTTGAGTGAGATTTGTTTACGTGATTTCAACACAGCCAAAATTTGAATAACAACGTTTCTGTTCGAGCTCCCTCGATATATTTACGGTTTATTACCTACAACAAATGTACATGTGTTTAGTCCACCGTTGAGAGGAACAAGACTTATTTAAGCTTCTTTTATATCGGATAGAATAATAATTATTTCATTCAAATAATTAAAAAGGCAAGGAAAGGTTACAGCGATATTGTTTATCGAGTGAATTTTTTAAACCAACGAGTGACCAAAGTGCCTATCGTAATTATTCTGCTCGAGTTTCGACGAATTCCAAGGGACGTTAACGTTTGTTCGTTTAAACCGTAGTTCGTACGAACAAAAATTAGACAAAAACATGCGTGACTTCAACGATTAAACTAAAGTTTCACCGAAGTTTGGATGAAATTCAACCAACACGAACTCCAGATGTTACGAGGTTTATCGTGGAATTCCCCGTTAATTGTTTTTTTTATATTGTCTACATGTACATGTATATAAAGTTCGTTTTAAAGTAACCTTACGTGAATGCTCGGAAACTCAAAAAAGCCTTTAGTTTCAGGCTTCAGCCGAGCATTCGTAATATCCGAATTCGGTTCAAACGAATAAATTAACATTTAGTATTCATCCATATCATATACAGGTAGGACGGAGACTGAAAATGACTTCGTGTACCATCTGAAATCCAGTTCTTTTTTAAGAGTTCCCATACTGCATCCACGGTTTATTTACAAAATAGCCTGAAGTGATCCCCCAACGTGGCGACCAATGTTTCTCATTTTTCCGTTTCCAGACGCCGAGATCTACGAAATCCAGGGTGCGATTCTGTTCTCCAGCGGGCATTTCTTCTTTGAGGACTCGTCTCACCGCGCGTAACGATTCCGTGAAAAGTTCCAAAAAATAGTCCGTGCCTAGTTCTATAAGGTGTTGGATCCAGAGCGTGTCTTCCAAAGCGAGTCGGTTTTAGATGCTTCCGCGACGTCGGACGGAACGGTCGATGCGCCATCGCTCCGCCTTCGGTGGTTCGCGCGTCCGCCAGGAGACGCTGCCTGTGTCGCGATGGATATCCATAAAAGTGCCAGGCTCGGCGTCCGCGCCTTTAAAACGGTCAGAATGACGCGCCTTTACGCTGCTTCCGGCGTGGGAACGTCGACTGCGCCGCACCAGAATGGCAAGCGCGCCGCGCCCAAAGTGTGGAATACGGACACGTCCACCTCCAACACCCTCATGTACGCCATCCCCGCCCTCGTCTCGCTCCTGTGCTACCTCAACGCCCTGCACGGAGATTTCGTGCACGACGACATCATGGCCGTGACCACCAACAGGGACGTCATGGCCAAAACTTCCCTGCTCGACCTCTTCCGCAACGACTTCTGGGGCAAACCCATGAGTGACAATACCAGCCACAAGTCCTATCGACCGCTCACCATCATCACCTTCAGGTAAGACTGTCTTTGGTTACGCATTTCGAGGTCATGTCCGATGCCCGTTTACGGTGTCCATCGAGGAACGAGGCCGGGCCACTCGCCCGGCTCTTCGTTGGGTTACCCTTTCGGGTGTATAGCTCCTGTCACATCATCCTGCTGGTCTTTGGACATCCCTTTAGGTGTAGCTACAGCAATCTCACCCTGCTGTTCGGTGGACGACCCTTTAGATTGAGCTTCTATCAGCATATATACCTCGCTGTTCGTTGTTCTACCCTTTGGTATACCTCGTGTCACACGTTCCTTCCTGCTGTTCGTCGGTGAATCTCTCATCTCACCCTTCTGGAATATGCATGCCGAAGTACCTTCCAGACTGTTTGGGTGCTCTATGGCCTCATGTGCCGTTATGCCCTAAAACGTTCAAACCAAACCAATGTCCATGCAGGAGAACGTGTGTCGTGACGTGAAAGGACAGAATTGTTATTCCATAAATTTGTACCTTGCGTGACCCTCGAGGGCTACCGAATTCTCCGTTGATGGTTTTCCCTCTCGAGGCTTCTGGCTTCTCCGTGGCCACGCGAGCGCTTTATTGCCCGAGATTCCTCTACGCCCTAAAGCCCTTTATGGTTTCCAGCATCGAGGCGCCAGTGTGTGTAAACAATGGACGAAAGTAAACAGCGCCTCTGGCGAGGTGGTTTTGTAAGCGTGGCTTCGATCTTATAAAGTCTGCGTACGTTCTGCGTAGTTCATCTACTCCCAGAGATGGACCAAGAGTGTTTTTTGTCCATGAAAAGGACAACACGTGTTCGTACCTGTTTTGATTTTTTACTATTACCTAAAAATATTCCTAACTTTGTATTTATTTTATCAAATTTTACACTTTTCGTGACATTGGAACGTGTTCTTGGCCAACTTTAGACGTTCCTGAGGAACGGATCAGGCCACACTGTACCTCTCGAAACTTTGTGGGTACACTGTATATGGTTTCGACGGTTCAGGGTACTCCCTGCTCCAGTGCATGGGTGTTTAATGGACTGACTTATTTTGGGGGTGATGAAATTGGTACGAGTTACGTAGTATACACTTACAATTAATGCCAAGAATCCGACAGATTTTACCTAAACTGCACATTTGAATTTTAAAACGTAACATCAAAAGATGCATAAACTTGAGAAAGTAGTTTTATTTTTGTCATGAAATGCGTTATGGCCTCTTTAATTGTAAGAGCCGACAAATCTCCAACTTTAGCTTTATTAATTTCGGGCTCGTGAAACTGTATACTCGTTCCGGGGAATTCAACGTTAGAGCGGAGTTTATTATAACGACGCACTTTCGTACATTGTACTTTGCTCTAAATTATGAACGTAAAAGTAAAAGTACTCCAATGTTTTGTTTTAATTTTAAGGATAGGTTCGCGTTGTTTGCATCGATCCGATGTAGTTTGGATTTAAACATTTGAGTAAAGCCATACACTGTACATGTATTTGGTTCAATGTATGACTCCATTTTCTATTACATTCTCTTCACAACATTCGATGACAACCTCTTGGAAGACGTCTTATTAAATTACACCCAAACAACACATTCGTCAAGGGTACTCTGACACTGACAAAAGCTTGGCGAAGGAACACCTTGAGTGAGTTTTGCAAAAACTCATTGCAAAACCAATTAGACCAATTAGTTTGTAGACGTTGCACACCTGTCTTCACGAGCTGCCAAAATTCGATTCGCAAAGTTTGCCTGAGTACACCTAGTATGTAACGTATCCGATATAATGGAACCTCGAATACTTCTTTCATACATTATATACCGTACATGTATTTCTGATAACTTTCTTCCTGTCCCCGTCCTAGGATATGGACAAATAATGTTAATTTCTTCGTTTAAGACGAATTTAGAAGTCGTATATTGCAAATTTTCGTTCAAAGCGAATGAATTTTCGACTTCACAAGCATTCACGCTATGTTTCTTTAAGACGAACTTTAGACAACATAAAAAAAAAAAAAAAAAACTTATATCGAGGAATTTGCCCGATAAAAGTTGCAGCACCTTTCCATTCATTAACGACGAAATGTTAATTCTTGTCGTTGAAATCATGCGTTGCGTGTATTCTGATAACTAGCTACGGCTTAAACGAACAAATTTCGACGTCCCTTGAGATTCGTCAGAGAATCGGCGCAAAAAAAAAAGTGACGTACACATAAAGGGACACAACTCAATTTTTTTTTTATTTTGAGAAAATACATGGTAAATACAGCGGCAAACAATTGGTAATGCATTTAAATTACCAATTGTTTACCCGCTGGTTGGCACTAGTGGTCGGAAAAATTAACTTTCGTACTTCTAAGTGCCAACGTATTCGTACCTTTACCATGTATTTTCTCAAAATAAAAAAAATTGAGTTGTGTCCCTTTATGTGTACGTCACTTTTTTGCGCCGATTCTCTGACGAATCTCATTTTCACTGAATACAGTACTCATTTTGCTAGACTTGTTACCGTTTTAAACCTGCCATTTTGTGAGTTGTGCCACTTTTGAAGCGAGCGAGGGTGCGGAATGTACATGTATATTCCAAGGTGTATACTTGGAACCGATTTCCCAGGCTCACTTTAGACAGCCGAGCGTAAAAAGTGATGCTGGTGACGTTAGCGGTTATGTCGCGCTACTTTTGATGGCTAAAGCCGCGAGTATTACAGGAGTAAATCCTGTAGCTGTAGAAGCAGTCTCTGTTCCCGCGTCACTCTGCTTCTAATCCGAATGCAAAACTGCTTGCATCCTTTCGCACGCAGCTATCATGAATTCCGGATTTTCATCCTTATGAATTATGCATTCTCGTTTCTGCATATTTCATACAAGTTGCAGCCCGGCCCCGGCCCTTCGTTTAAAAGGGCGGTACGCTGTCTTATAATTTCCATTACACGTCTTTACGTCCATAAACTCGCCATCTTTTTAGCACTCTCTTTCGCAGACAGTGGAATTAAAGGCGAATGATTGTTCTCCGTTCGAAGTAGGTTTTAAGCGCGAGTTCGTTGTAGCTAAGGCTCCATTTCGAGGAAGAAATTAAATCGATAGTTGTCGGGATGCAAACATTTCGAGTAGTTGGTGGCTGATGCGGAGATGCCGGAGTCCCGAATATTCCGCATAATCTCAACGGATGAATGCATTTCCAGCCAGCTTATATCTGATGTGATACGAGTTACGTGTTTCGTCGGAATATTTTTTTGGGATATTTAAATAAGAGTAACTTTCCAATATGTTGATGCGGGGTGCATCGGAGATAAAAATTTAGTTTATCAATTCATATGCAGTACTTGTATACGCATGTTCGGAAACATGCGAGTTTTTTAACGATGCTCATTATGCGGTGTCCCTACAACTGGCCTCTCATACAGGCAGACCTTGATTAAAACTTGCGTCTTTTATTTCAGTTTGTTAATTTTAGAGGAATTTCGTTTCTGTCAAATCTTTTTTTTATCGGAGGTACATTGTATGATATGCTGTATAGCAAGGGTACTCCGAGAGGCGTTGAATTGTGTACTCGATTTGGGCACAATTCAGCTATTATGACAAATTCCGAACCAAGGTTTAATCGGAATGAACCTTGGCGATTCGTTATACCGATGAATATTAAGGATTTGGCCACGTGGCTTGGCTCTTCAAAATAAATGTCGCATATTTGTCATATTCGCTGAATTTTACCCAAATCGAGCACAATTCAACGCCTCTCTGAGTACCCTCACGATAGTCTCGATATTTTTTATTATGCCGAGTAAATGAAGTTCTATTATTTATAATTAACTATGAATGTTTGTGAATTCTCGCGTGGCTAACTTATTATCCGGCGTATTATTTTTAATCATATAGCAAATTATTTTTGATAAGAACAATTTTTAGCGTGGTTTGTGACATATCCATCGCCTATTTCGGTCAATATCGCTGAAACCATCATGATGGAATTAAGGACCTTTCACTGTATCAATAACTTTCCTATACAACACGCAATAAGCCAGTAAACGAAAGTACAATTCGTACTCATTAATTCACTCTTAAGCTCATTGAGCATCACTCGTTAAGCCACGTAGTGCGAATGATAATTCTGTACGATTCATTATTAATTCGATTAAAATTCCGTTTGTAAAGTAAATACATTTACAAAAATCCCTCCTGCGTTCAATCCGTGGATGTTTTTTGAACTTTTTGTATAGGTCGTTTCAAAGTGCAGCAATGCCAACTTTTAAATTGTTCTCAACCACCCTTTGAAAAAGGCGGGCTCGTCGTTAATCCTTAGTTGTTAAATAGTCCAGTAGGCGTATAAGCGCTTATCATAATGAATTTAATGAGCCATTATTGATACGCGGGCGTAGATAATGTACGCGAAGGTAGTCCGTCCAAAATTGCCCGGGCTGTTGCGACAGGCCTCAACTTCAAATTAATTCACGTTCGCGCGTTATTGATTAAGGCTTTTTGTATGTTTTAAAGGTGATAATAACGCGATTATGTACCCCCCTCCCTCCCCTTTCACTCCTCAGATGCGAAGTGCTTTAATGATTGTGACGTAGATAGCTATGCAAAATATAACATTCGCTTTTCTAGATAGCGACACCTAGGTTTGTCCAATCTCGTCGCGAGCGGACGTTGATGGAAATAACCTTCTTTAGTTCTTGCGGTTGAACTTATCTTCGAATAATTAACTTGTACTTTTTTTTTTCAACGAAACGAAATGGAAATGAAGCGGAAGCCACTTGTTCGCTTACATTACTTTCGTGAATGCGAAAGCTTATACGGTATACAGTATGTACGTTGCTATTGACATCACCTCTATAAATGTCGCATCATTCGCTTTCGTTACGTTTCAACATCACACGATCACACATGTATAAAATGGCTATTTTTGATTAGCAACGCGTGTCTGCGTACAATAATGACGACTTTGGGCGATCATTCCGCGCATGCGCGTGCACGTCATGGCGCACTTTGGAAATGCGAGTCAGGAATGCTTGGTGGGCGAAATTTAAATAAGTGTTGTCTATGGGGAGAAACCTACAGGGTCAATACAAATGAGCAGATTAAAGAGGGACAAACCTACGTGGTCAGTACTAATGACGTAATGAATGATGCGCGCAATATATGCATAGTCATTTTTAATGGCGGTATCCACGACCAGACCACGTCTCTCATTACCCAACTACGCCCCAGCAATAATGGCAAAATCCGGATTATCATCATTACCGGTCACTACTCCTCATTTTTACACCCCACACGATCATTCTTAACTTCACTTTCAGAAGTTCATGGCTGTATTAATAATGATGGTGTACAGTTCACTTTCTCACCGTAATCACTGGGGCGTAAAAAGAGCATTCAGCAGACAGTTTTATTAGACAAGAGCGTTTGTTGCTCTCAGGTTGCCGCTTGGGGCAGTTATTCACAAATGCGCTGATGCAAAGGGGCGCCGATTCGGCGTGAGATAACATTTTTTTGCGCTGGAATGGACTTTATGAAGATTTCGTCATCAGTTTCACGTGACCTTTCATTCCTTCCATCAGCGAAAATCTCACGGAGGCTCTTCCGTTTAGACGATGATTGGATTAAATGGCCACGTGATACGGGCTCTTATACGTAATGGATCTTACGCAGAATTCGTTAGCGCCCACGTAAGAAGTCCAAAAAAGAACATCAGTTATGCCCTAAGAAATGACGTCATTTTTTGATGTAAAAATTACCAAAAAAATGATAGGGTTTTTTGGGGAATAACGTCATTTTTTAATGGCAACATCATCGAGGGGTATACCAAATTCAGGGATGAAGGATGTCTGTGCACCCCTCCTCGGCCAGCTAGGACGCCCAGAGCCATGTGCAGTAACTGTTGAACGTCTGCCGGTTGTTTACGTTCGGAGTTGGTAGCTGTACGTTTCGTTCAGTGCATTGTAATAAAAGATGTTCTGTTGAGTAGTTCATGAGTGGGGAATATGTGTAATGTCTTACGGGTTTATGAGTAACTATTATATCGTACACATGGTACTAATAAACAAAATAAATCATATTAAATCTCCTTATTTGGATGTTCTTCAACTTGAAGCAATTTTTCTCGAAAGCATAGCGCAGCGGAGAATGGCAAGATTTTGAATCTGTTTTAATAAATTCCATTCCACTTTGAATGTCTATTTTTGTTTCGTCTGACAATTTAATACTATAAGACAGATGAGGAATCACTAGTTCGTGCCAAACTATGAAATGCTTTTTGGCAGTATACTTTACACGCGATACAGCGTCCACATCTATTTATGACTCTTTGAAATCATGACTGCCACCATTAATTAATACGTACTGCCGCGCGAGTTATTGTTTTAACAAATTTAGAATTTGGACGTTTCATGCAACATAACGTGTAATTGCCTTTCGTAACTTCCTGCTGCGTTCGTATAGTGGGCAATCAAGCACGCTACTCTAAAAATTGTATTGAATCAACATCGCATTGATACAACTTAATTGCTGAAATTAATTTTCACTTCGCAATTACAGAAGCTTTTTGGTGAGAAATCATTTGTTGGTCAACAAATGACGTCATTTTGTGGGTATTTACGTCATTTGTTTGGTATGTTTGCTAGGTGGGAAGTTTTTTTTTCTTCGGTAACGTTTTATTTAACGTGCGTATAGTAGGTCTATATTGAGGTACTCTGACAGACGTTTTACGAATCTCTAGTGAATTTTTTAAGTTAACTAGCATGTCGTCTGAGTACCCATATCACATGATTATCAATTACTTTTTGATGGATATATTACCATCGTTTCAAATCTTACTTTTGCGTTGCTCTTTGTCATTTCGACTTATAACGTAGTTTAAATTCCAATGCCCCGTGCAGTTGGCATTTCCGCACAGTGAATTGTCTGCCCTATAAATCTGCATGCAACCTAAAAAGGTATAATTGCATTTAATTACAATGAAAGCCGTTTAATTCAATCAGCCATTTGTTTTTACGAAGAAAGTCGCTTAATCCAGTCGCTCAACGCATAATTTGATCATATTTTCCACGTGTCTACATACGAGGAATGTATATTTTAGAAAATTTAATTTCAGCCATTGCAGCAAACAGTCAAAATCAAACACCACTTACAACTTTTTTTATAATAACAATTTAAAAATGTTAATACTTCTGTAAAATTTAAATAGTATGTATTTTCAAAACGGAGCAAATTATTTCGGCCGCTTATTTCGGTCAAAATAGCTCGAAACCTTCGTGATCGAATTAAACTGCTTCTACTGTATAGTTCAAGTACTACATTATCTATTTTTACCAGTGCTCAATTTCAAAGATAATCAAAAGCTGAGATGGCTTTAGTTTACGAGCTTGTTCTTCGATTGTTTGTATCATGTGAAGTGAAACGTTTTTATCTCGTATGCAGCGTAGAAAGCAGTTATCTTTTGGAACAAACGCTCTTCTTGTTTCAGCTCCTCGACTTCTTTTAAAGTTGTCATAATTTTTCATCTTCCATCAAAGGACGCGATTCATGGTTGAATGCCGACTATTCGCATTACCAGGTGCATGCTAATATCTGCGTTTCCCCTTTTTCGCACATTGGCAAATCTACTTTCGAATAACCCTGCAGGGATCATCTTCGTGAGAAAGATTTGTTTTTCCGTTGGGCGTATAGTTCATATACAGAACTGCTCGTTACGTCGAGCCGCGCCGCAATTGCATTTATCACCAATTTATCCGAGATTCGTGTTTTTGGTTGCCATGATGAGAAAGAGAGAGAAAGAAAAGAAAACTAAGAAGAAAACATGCCCACATTTAGTTGTTTTCGTCCGTGTTCTTAGAAATCTGAAATGTATAGAAGAAAAGAGATGTAACGAACGCCTACTTTAATATCGATTTTGAATGTACTTGCCGGTGCATTTCATATTTCGGAGCGCTTCAAAACTGTCAATCGTTCGTTCTTTCGCTCTCTAAATGCAAAATGTCGATTCTGTAACCCGTTACGGGTTCACATCCCGAAAAATCTGATAGTGAGTAAATGCCACTCGCCAAGCTCCGAGAAATGCACGCTTCTTTTAGGATTCTCGTACTGCATTACCAGTATTGACCGAATTAATGTTGCGTTTTCCTACGAATTTAAACGACATTAACCCCTTCGGACCTGGTGTGCACATTTCCACTAATAAACTTAAAAATCGCGATGCATAGTTGGATAAAAGCTGAAGTTTAATTATACGATGGCATCACTGATTATTAAAGAATTTCACTGTCGTGCCATCTGTTGCCAAATCTAACATTGCCCGAATGATTTTTGAAGATTTTGAGATAAAAAAAATTAAATGTTCTTTGAAAATCCAGGCCTGATGTTGTTAATATACATGTATGATAATTAATACTCAAACACGTTTGGACCCCTTAAAAATGATTTTTGTTGTATTATATACGAGCTCTAATAAAACTTGTAAAATTAAAACAACGTCAGAATACAATAAAAGTTACGCATTTTTAGTTACAGTACGAACTACTGTAGCTCGATGTCTCACCTTTGCAGTAGTTGTTGTTGCTGCAGATTATTTATGTAACACTGGTCGAACCGAAAGCCAATGTTAATTACAGCCACAATAATTTATGAAATTTGTTGGAAAATAGCTAAAAACGTCCAAACTGGCTCAAATTCGGAACACTTCCTTTATTTGCATCGCGAATTTCTACTTCTTTGTCCCTCTTTAAGTTTCGTTTTAAGACATTAAACGGAGTGAGTCGGGTAACACTGACAAATTGTCTTTTGGCCCCTTGCTATCGGCCACCATGCAGTGTTTGGTTGCTTTTCCGTAAAGCGCCATTTAAGTGCGTGCTTAAATCAGAGACGTGCTTATTTTTTGCTCAGGAAAACTAACGTTTTAGTTTTACAACACTCATATGACTAGTTAAATGCGTACACCCGAATGATATTAAAGGGGATGCACCTGAGTATTTTTATATTGTATCTTGCTGTTTCATTGCATGCAAATTCAATCAAATAGGCTGGGTTTGGAAAGGATAAATGGTGTAACTATGCCAAATATGTAGCATTTGACATTTCTAGAGGTACTATTCTCTCGTTAACATTTTATGGTCAACGTTATGTGAACATCGTTAGTTTTCCTGACCATAAAATAAGCACGCCCCTTAATTTAAGCACGCTCAAATGGCACCTTACAGAAAAGCAACCAAACACTGCATGGTGGCCGACATCAAGGGGCAGTAGGACTATTGATCCGCGTCACCTGCCTCACACTGTTCAATTGTATAAACTAAAGAGGGGCAAAGTCATACAAGTTATCTTAACAATATTAACATCACCCCCCTCATCCCCAGACAGCCCGAGTAGAGCAAAGAAAACTTTAAATTCATGGAAATGGAGAAACTTGCGTTATTTTTCAGATAAACACAGGCCATCTTTTATCTAAATTTGGATGTAATGGTGTCGTCACTGGCGCAGTGCCTCGTACGGCGTGATTTACACGTCGTGCTGATCAAAAAGCGAGTTGGTTCCTCATGCTCGACAGCGTCCCAACATGACTGGAGAATTATTTTCAAATTATGTAGGAGACAGCGAGGCTCTATCAGCGTGCGCCGCGATATACGGCGGTGTTAATCCTAAAATTAAACAATTTCAGATTGGACTCTTTATCATCGATGTGTATAGCCTTCGTAATAGTTGGATATACACGATGCATGCTCCGAGTTGATAACGAGTTACTCGAAGCTGCAGCGCTCTTCCAAATTGGTCTTAAATTATCGATAGCGTTAATTAACTTTGGGATTTGTGATAAGGAAAGCAAATCGAGTCCATTAAATATCTGGCTATTATGCCGGGCTTTATGTATTCTCTTTTTCTCATATTCATTAACTGTTTCGGGACATTATGGTTTCGAGCGTGTGTACGAACGGGAGGCTTAAAACGATACGCCTTTGTCCACAAATCACTTTAAAAAATGATCGAAATAAAAGCGGAGCGCGTTAAGATTTTCGCTGCGAAGATAAAGTGGAGCATCAATTACGCTACGAGGAAACCCATAGTCTGAAATTTTTACTCCCGGGTCTTAATGCGTAATAATACATTAGGACTCCTGCTGTCTGTTTCTTAGTTGTTGTTTTAATGGATGGCGCCATCGAGTCTTCCGACGAAATTGAAAGGCTCGATAACCAATATACGAAACGCGAGAGTATGCATTTGCACAATGGGAAAATAAGCGGAATGTTATAAAAAAACATACCCTAAAAAGTTTTGATAATTTATACTTTTCAACAAGATGTACATGTAGTTTTTATCCCCAACAACATTACGTGGCAATTATCTGTCATCGACATAATTTTTGAACTTGTATGAAAAATTTAAGAAAGCCGTGTAGGTTTCCTTAAATTCTTCACGCAATTTCCTATTGTTGGCTGTTGCTTAGAAATACAGTCGAGCCTCGTTAAGACGAATCTTAAACTACGTCAGAATTTTTGTTTTTATCGTAGTTCATATCAGTCGGATAAAACGTATAGTAATTAAAATTGTGGTAATGCTGGCAGATGTTACATACATAAAAAATGAAATATTATAGTGTAAGAATCACGTAAATAAAATTAAACGTAATACAAGTAGTAGCATCAAGCGCATTGTTGAGAGTTAGGTGTTTTATGTTGTTCGTATTCATGGTCGTATCTATGGGTTCGTCCATATTAGCTAGACATGATTCTAGAAATGGTATTTAATTTTCAAGTTTGGGAAGTTTGGTATTTGTTTTAAGTTTTGTGATTTCTAGGTGAGTACATTGGGGTAATAACTGAGGCCAGGTTGGTAGATGTTTGGCACGTAGAATGCAGGAAGCTGAGAAATCTGGTTTGAATGCTACTTTTGCAAATAAATATTATGGGTTTAGGGATCACCCATTAAGGACGTCCTTTATTTTTCCAGGTTTTTAGATCCCCTTCCCTTGTCGGCCGTTGTCCTGTTTATGTAACCCCTTCCGCCCACATGTCCTGTCTAATTTTGAAAACAGCCTATTGATTACATAAGCAATTTTTAATATGTTCTTTATAAATTTTTACTTTGAAAATATTACCATTAGTGAACCACAGACCTACCGAATATTATAGATTTAATTGAAACAGATGACATAAAATTCAATAAGGTAAAATACAGACCTATAGAATATTATAGCTGTAATTTAAAAAGACAAAACAAAATCGAATTAGGTGAACTATATATGCAAAGTTTCAAAATCTGATTTTAACCAACCATGTGTACACTGTACGTGCATAGCTGATGCACGTTTTGTGAAATGCAATCAATTTATCATTGAAACTGATGACAGTTTAAGCACAAGTTGACATCCACTTTTCTTCAACCCCTCCCCTTCCCTGTCCGCCTGTGTCCCATTTTCACAAATGAGTTCGTACTATCAGAAATTCGTATAAAGCGAATGTGGTGAAAACCACATATTCAAAACAAATTTTGGTTCAGGGTTTCTTATTTTTCATACAATTTTCTATTGTTAGTCGTTATTTAGAAATTATTTGTTGGAGATTATGACAATTTAAAACAAGATTGAAGTTAAATTTTCGTTTTCCCAAATGACGTATCGAAATCCGATTACTTCTGGTTACACATCACCTGTTATTTGTTGAGAAATCATGAAGAACTAGAAATGTGCTCGTTTTCTGGAGTTGGGCGTTCGCTTCGTAGATTAAGGGGCGAAGTTCGACGTAGTTTATTGAATAGTTTCGTCCTTATAAATTGCCTATAACATTCGATGTTGGAGAGAGAGTATCACCGGGACTCCACGTGAAACTGATACAGAAAATGGATTGTAATTACTTGATATATCGTGTTTTAGGGGGGCATTAGTGACGCTAGCGCTCGCTGTACGGCTATCGATGTCAAAATACTCGATCCTAAATAAAAGCTAATATGCTTCGTAACCGAGCCTCGGCCCACAAAAATCGATTTTCGTTGTACTTGTAACTCTTCTTTTCGGGTGGCCGAAGGGATTTACGGCACAAAACCTGGCACGGATCGGGTGAATCTCAAAGGCCAATAAGATTATACCTCGTATATACGAAGAAATTGTTGGGATCAGTCTTATTGATTTTATATGGGATTCACTCGAAGAAATGCGACTTTCTAAAATTTTTCATCTTTTTCCACCAGTTTTAACTCATTTGTCCTACATTCCTTCTTTTTTTTTTGCTTTTTTTCAAGCTCAAGTAAGCTTTCTCATTCGTTTTGATTGCTTCGAAATCATTTTGCCCCCTTTCTATCGACGCCTTCGTGTTTTTCATTCGGAGCGACACAAATCTATACAAATCTGTACAAATTTCCTCCCACTCGGACTTATTTTTGGTGCCTAATATCTCGCGTGCAAGTTTGTCGTAAAACGGGAAAGCGTAATATTTTTTTTATATTGCCGGGAGATTGCGTATATAAGTCATGTTTTTCCTCTCCTCCTTTTAGATAATGGCTCTATTTTCTACACCCTCTGATTGCCGTAGCGCTATGATTTTATGTACATTCCGAGTATTTCAAATAAAGCGATGTTGTGTCTCACCCCCGCGTGTAAAAATTACATTTTGGAAATTCTTACCAAACGTAGTGGCGCTCTACATGTTTGTTGGTACCAATAAAACGACATTTCATCATTTTTGGAGCGAGGACAAATTTGATGACTCTTGATAGTGTAAATCTAGGGAATTCGCAATCCTAATCCGGAATATATCTACTGTATATACAGGGTTATTACAAAATAAGCATCGGGTTTTAAAAAGATATATTCTGGATATAGTTTATATTCTATATTCTGTAAAAAGCCTATTACAGATACAATAGTTAATGATACATGAAAATAAAGTGAAAATGTCCAAGTTTTTAATCATACCATCACCTCGTGTCACACGACTCACGTCGATTAGGTAATCTCGTTCGTCCCATACACGCTGAAGTGTGTCCCTATCAATGCTCTTTACAGCAGCAGTAATGAGTTTTGGGAGTTCACGTATCAGGTAATGTTTTTGGCATTGGTGGCGCATAATGCCATGGTGACCTGGTGGTTTTGTTCTGTACTGTCTTCGAAAATTACATTGCACCGTAACAATCGATAAATATTTAGCATATATACTCGAGCACACAATTCACTATTCTATCTTCAAAAACTCATAAATCCCAAGTGAAAGAATATAACGACGAAATGCGTGGAATAAATTTGTAAGTTTAGATTTTTGAAGACGAAATTGTAAATTCTGCTTTGAACTTGCTATAAAAATCTAACTGTCTGTCCTGTGTCTGGCAACGATAAGGTATAATATTAAGCTTATACCCGCACTGGAGAAAAAATTGTGTAACTTTTCTGTTACTAACAATTGTTTCACATAATTTTTGAAACTTCTATACTTAATAAATTGTTGTCTACATTGTTTACGTACATTTTATATTTTCAGAAGACTAGAAATCGTTTAGCAACAGAAAGTTTTTGTTTCCTTCATTTAGCCTACGTCCACAATGGAAGAAACACAGAGGAACTTTCTTTTGCATAGTGGTTTATGTAATCAACTGGCAACAAAAAAGTTCTCTGTTTCCTCCATCTACGTCCACACCGGAGGAAACAAAGGGGAACATTTTGTTGCTTATGTGTGCCAATTGTTTACGTGAATTGTTTTATATACTTTTGGTTTTTTTACATGATTCGTTTCCTACAATGTTTACATAATCTTAATTTTCATAAAACTGGAAACAGAAAGTTCATCTACGTTTCCTCCATTTACGTCCATATTAGAAGAAACACAGAGGAACTTTCCTTTGCCAATTGGTTTCTGGAAACACCGACTTACCGGTACGCAAACAATTTACGTCAAAAAATGATTTGAATTAATTTACGTAATGAATTGGCCTTATGTAATTATTTTTTTGTTTCCTCCAGTGTGATAAAAATACATGTAAGGTATTAAAAACAACATGAGGTTTTCATGAGTCATGTTTTTTTGGTGCCGTGATATTTTGTTTTGTGGCTTTTTGTGGCTTTGAAAAGGGCGATAAAATATGCTTAAAATTTTAACGCGTATTCACGCATCATCATGTTGAATTTCATCACATTATAATAATTTAAATTAGTTTTAAAATTTTTTGGAATTGCGCGATTTCACAATTCAACGTTGATATCTTCAATCGAAACGACTGCGAGTATAAGAGAAGTTTTATTTACTATCATTTGTTCAACATTGTAAAAACTTTTGTTTTTGCGATGGTTTGATTAGATCCAAGTGCTATCATTTCGCAAATGCCACGGTCTAAATATGGCACGCTCTCAGAGCGTGGTTTTTATGATTCCCGAGAGTGCGATAAAGGTTACTCTTTGGCATTTGTCCACAACAAAAAGGCACGCTAACTTATAAATTCACTCCGTGGCAAAATCAATTTGGCTAATTAATTCGCCGAAGTTTGACGGAAATACAGTTCGTGCATATTAATTAATTGACATCACGAATGGATGAGTTTATCCGGCAACTTTGTCGAATTAATTTAATGGAAAAACTTTGATTTTCGTATTGTCTAGGTCTGGTTTTCTATGAAATAGATAACCAGGAACCTGGCTGCCATCACATGTATGAAACGAATTAAGAGATAGTTGGAAAAAAAATACTTCAACACCCCAATTTAATACACTCGAACATCGACCGTGTCTGTTCATCGTCCATGTAAACGAAACATTAGTCAGTGTCGTGAATGTTTTGTTTTACGTACACGTTTTTACACGTGAATCTGGCTGATCATCTTCGTCAACGCTTCGTTGCTCGCGTACGTATCTGAGAGATTCTTGAAAAACTTTTCCGGAACTAGAGGACATTCTTAAATAGTTAGGCAGATTCAGGAAATCACGAGTTAACTCAAGGCGAGATATTTAATGGTATATGATGAGATTCATTGCATCATCAGCTGTGGCTCGTTAGAACTGTTATATCTGCGAGATACAGCGTGACTATTTTGTTAGTTTTCTAAATTCTACAATTTTTATTTCCGTTATTGATTATTTAGTATATGTTGTATATTATTATAGCGTGTATTTTTTGCTTAAATGGGTGCCCGTAAGATCTTCTTTAAGATGAATAAGTGGATTTGTAGAAAGTAGTGATTGCTGAAAATTCCGAGTGAGTGCCAATCGAAACTGTAACCACGACTATATAATTAGAATGTTTAATTAATTGCGTTATTTTATTTATTCGTTGGCTTGAAACGAATAAATTGTAGTAGATTTCTTCTTCAGAAGTACTGTTATACATGTATGTATTTTTTTATTAAATTAAACAAATTTTTACAAAAATCTAAATGTGTATCTGACAGCGTAGTAGGTCCTTAGCAGGACGACAGAGGCCTCGAATACATCACCCTCGACACCAGAGGCTCGACAAACTTGACCCTCGACTAACTTGGACCTCGACGATTAAGACCCTCGACGATCAAGATCCTCTACAAACCTGGCCCTCGACGAACCAAACGTTCGAAGCCCCACTCACGAAAGTCATTACGGGACACCCCCAGTCTCGATATCATGAACCTCGATTTTTGTCATATTTGTCGACATTAAGATGATATATAGCGTTGCTTGGAATAGCGGCCCGATCAACGGAGTGTTCACACTAAGTTTAAATGTCCATCCTTCATTTTTACGCAAACTGAACGAGTGATATTTTATTTATTATTTATTACTGATAAGACACGCTATTACAATATATTACTTTACCAAGAAGTCATGTGAACCACGCCAGAGCCTATAAATGGCCATGCATTAGTGGATTACAAACCACATTCGTAGTAGCTTCCTCTTCCGTTTATTCTTCTTCGCCAGTGATCTTTTCTTTTTTTCCTTTTTAGACGCAACGACAAATCAGATTGAAGCAACCCTTTTCGACCTGACTCCAAATTACAATCGTTGGTATTATTGCATTTTCTGCGCACTTCCTTTTTATTGGTTTGTCAAGGTCCAGCACTTCATCTATCGCGTTTTCAAGGCGCTAGACCAGAAGAAACAGTTATGCAGAGGAATATTTGTTTCAGCCCGACTTACGAACCAATAAAGAGAAAATTTAATAATACCTGAAATCAAGAATTTATAGCTGGAAGAGAAAAGGGTTGTTGGCGAGCTTTTCTTTTGCCGTATATATTTTGGCTTTGTAGTCAGGTTTTGCTTATTCGCTGCATTTAAATTTCTGCGCAGTAGTACAAAACAATTCCTGAGGCTTTGGATATGTTTATTCATTATCTCTGTTGTTATTCTTCTTTCCAAAATTCTTTTGGAAATTTAACCAAGAAGTCGACGTAAAAACAACGCACAGATACATTTCGAACCATCGAAAACTAAGTAGGGTTTTAAAAGACAACAAAAAATATTCCTAACATCTTCGTTACATTTGAGTATAGTAATGTTCTCATTAGCGAAAGTACAGTACTATAAAATGTCTCTTCAAGACATCGAGGGATTATGAATTCAACTACAATTAGGTACATGTACCACGCGTAAAAAGAGTAATTTTTACACTGTAGACCCCTACATGTATAATCATAAATACAGTTTAACTTTTTGAGACGAACTAATTTTTAATCCCTGTCCTATGGTATTCTCCAATAATGTTAAGGCACGCCCGTAAATGGCACTTTACAGAAAAGCAACCGAACACTGTATGGTGGCCGGCATATCAGGGGGTCATAGGAGATATTGGTCCGTGTTACCTGACTCACGCAGTAGAGAGAACACCCATGGTTGTGACAATGTCAACTTTTAGTTGTTGCGTGTTTGTAACAAAATGTAAGAAACTTATTTTAAATGCTACGCAGAACCCAAATGCTCCAGATGTTACTTCATTTTGCCTCAATTATCATCCAAGCTGAAGTTGTAATTTTAAAAAGAAAAAAAATTTCAACACTCTCTTCGGGTATTGCATTTTATGTTTTCGAAAACATGCAACGCCCCACGTTCTTATCGATTAAATTTTCAAAAAGATAAAGCGTTGTGCTTAGAATACCAATTTCTCACGGGGGCCTGCTTTGCTTCGCAACTTTTAAGTATACTTAGCGGTTTAGTTATGTTACGTAGGTTCTCAAGCACGCACGTTTTGAGAATTTTTAACTCGTTTAACGTTTATTACCAAATTTTGCATCGTCTAGCTCATGAATAATTCACTGAAATAAGAAAAGGCGCTTTGTTGCTCGGAATATTTAAGAGCCTATGCGAGCGAAGTGCATCGGAGAACATTTAGCCCATCTCTTGCACCTAATGTGAAAAATATAATTTCCTCTTTGCCCTTAAACAACAGTTTTAAACGACGGTGGCGGCACCGAAGTGGTTTTGGACCACAAAAGCAGACGATGAGATTACTGCAAATGTTTAATGGACATTTTGGAAACATTCTATTCCCTTCATGTTTTATGAACAAGATCTGGTTTTCAACTTGGATATTTCAGCTAGGCTTCACCGTTGTTTTCTTATAAGATTAAACTTGATTTTCTGCATCTTCGAGTGGTTGGATACGATATAAATTTGTTTGACGGGACTTTTAACAATTAACTCTTGAGCCCGTCGGAAAAGTGTGCTCTTGGCTCGTTTCTTTAAAACAAAAAATTAGTTTCTTCAGGAACTTTTGAAAGTTTTTGAAACATAACATTGCGAGGCAACAGTGGATAGAAAAACGCAACAGATATGTATGCAATTTACTTGCAATAAACATTCCAAAAGAAATGTGGAAATTATTTGTCAGAAATTCCGAAAACTTGGTGTTTAAGAGCGAATCTTCAAGTTCGTGGTACTGAAGGGAATCTCTGAAAACCCATCTTGCATGGGTTCCATGTCCCATTTTGATGTTTGAAAGAAAAAATAACTGTTTTATAAATAGAATACGCATTTTTTTTTGTATTTCATTATATTCAAAATGTGATAAGTAATCGTTCATGTTTAAGCATATTTCCTAATTTTGACAAATTTTACAAAATCGGGTCTGGTTAAACCCATGTTGGTTATCAACGTTTGACACATGCATGTACATGTATCTTTGGGACTCTAAGAGTTTAACCATGTAATAAAATACGCAATCTAACCTATTTCCATGAAACGTACACGTATGATACCGTAAATTTTGCAAATATAGCAAACAAAACATGCATTCGTAATTTGATTCGTTAATGTTTGTAATAATTTCATTAAATTTGTTTTCATCGTGGCTTTTTTTTAATGTAATCAATAATTAACAAACTAACAAAGAACATACCGTACGTTGAGCGAAGATATAATATCATATGGCTCGTCAAACCAATTTCCTGAAGTGGGTGTCAATGCTGAAACGTTGAGCGTCTTAAATAAACGAAATTGGGTTGTGGTAAAATTCGAATCTCGTAACTTAGATACAGTAGAACCTCCGTAAGTTGACCACCCAAGGGCGGAAATAAAATGGTCAACATAGGGAGGTGGTCAACATA
>JAQGBX010000568.1:0-33744 GCA_034698745.1 Megaphyllum sjaelandicum | reverse complement strand
TGAATGATGATCCCCTCTGCCACATGGTACTATGTACTGACTGCAGAGTAAAGAATAGAATAGAATAGAATAGAAAATATCGTTTTATTATTTCTTTTTAAAAACATGGCTTCCTCGATCCTCCTCCTCCTTCCAGTTCATATTTTCAGAAAACATGCAGCGCCACCTATAATTGCACCGTAATTAATTCTCTCCCCCCTCCTATGAAATAATACACTTTTTGAAAATGAGTACTATACTGAAAATGCGAGGGAACTAGCAATTTTCCTTATTTTTCTTCGCTAAAATTAGGACTAAAATTAGCATTTTCCCCTGTTTTCCAGATTGCCCCCTCCCCCCTCGCTCGTACTCATTTGCATTTCCCCCTCCTAAGTATCCCTCTCAGCCTAGCTTCCCCCCCCCTGCTTTCAGCCCCCTTAATACTCTTGCTCTTTATATCCGACTACAATATCATCAAATTTAACGCAAAAAGGAAAGGAAATTTAAAAAAAGCTAGTATAAGCAATATCTAAATGAGTCATGGATATATTTATGCCCATAAAAAACGGAGGGGCCGAGGGAGCCGAAAGGTGGAGCTGGGGGGCAGGGAAAAACAAACGAGGGGGTAAGAGATGTATATACTCGTACAACATATAAATATTGACTATTACTCAAGGAGTGTTTACAAAGTTATGCAAAAAAAATACCCCCGCGCTCTATTATTTATCTCGAAATCAAGCCCAGGCCTTAATTAAAAAAAAAGAGGAATTGAACGTTGAATTAAAACAAAATATTTAAATAGTTGGTAATTAATTGCTTTTATGCAAATTAACGAATTTAAGGGCGAAAAAAAAAATATCTCTCGCACTTCCCCTCCCTTCTACCCCCCCAAAAAAACTGAATTAATATCGCCTCATCTTTTGTTTCCAAACCCCCACCCACCCCCCCTACTCCCATCTCAATTTGAAATTAAAATCCAAGAAAATTAATTTCGCCATTTTTTTTCCCTTATTATTTTTTCACCCGTGAATAAATAGCGCCCCCTACCCTCACCCGCCTCCTCCTCGTAAAAAAGAATATTCAATATCTCGAAAAGTCAGCTAGCAAATTGCGTTTCCGCTTAAGGAATCCAATACTATAATTACGCTTCTTTCCCTTGTCTAAATTAAAAAAAATTCTCCTCGATTTAAAAATAATTTCTGCTAATTATTTTCCTCTTGGAAAATACGAGAGTTGGGAGTTTTGCAAAGGACAAAAAAGAAGCCTTGGTGCAAACAACAACCTCCATTTTGTTTTCGTTTCACACGCGCGTCTGCACAAGGATGGACTGGTCCCACGGCGGACGCGTTCAGCGACAGCACTGCTGTTTATAATTCAAAATGGAGGCGAGTTGAAACAGAAGACGCATCAGGTTATTGTGCATCCAAAACAAATAATACTGTAATAAAAAAGCTTTATTCCTGAATGGAAACAGGTAAAGGTCAGAAACACGAATGCTCAACGGTTCGAATCAAGAATGAATCAAACGAATCACATCGGGGAAATGATTCTGGTGTTGAGAAGGCGTGGCTTCAGTTTTAAACTCTTTCGATGTAGATTAGCGCCACCAATAGTTTTGCAGATATTGCTTTATTATTTGGCTAATGCTAGACTAGCTAATTAACATTAGGTTCATTTAGTGGAAACTAATTATAGAGTGCACTAAATGATGATGTGCATTGCGTGAATGTATTAAATCTAACATTCAATAAGTACTTTTTGATTGCTAACTGGACCTTAGAGTTGGAAATCGTTGAATAGGAAATTCGGTTGGCACATAACACTTAACACAACACATCAACACTAATTAACCGCTATTTATTAAACCTTCGTCAGAAACGAACTCAGAATTGAACTCAAGAATTGACTGAACTTTTTTCCCCAAGCTCATGGAAGCACTTTCAATTTCAAAATGTATCATGAACATCGTTTTGTATTTTCGAGTTCAAACAATTTCAGCAAATGCCAGTATGCCCTCAATGCTAAATATTTCTGACGATACTTTTTCAAGACGATACTAATTTCAAGATTCATATTTTACCAAACATATCAAGATGCCGGTGTGTCGTATTTGTATAATTATAAATTATCCAGTTTATAATTTTTTAAACATTCTCCATTTTAAAATTTAAAAATCTCCACTTTAATATTTTTAATCAATTTCTTCACTTTAATATTTTAAAAAAAGTTCCCCAGTTTATTATTTTTCAATTCCTTGTTTACTATTTTTTTTAATTCTTAAGTTCATTGCTTTTTTAATTTTCCATCTATTTATTTTTAAAGTCTCCTATTCAAAAAAATGAACTAATAGTTGATGAAAACAATTAATTAAACAAAATAATTTAAAATTCTCCAGTTCATTATAGTTTTTGAAATTCTTTCGTTCATTATAATATTGAAATTCTCTAATTCAATACATTTCTGAAATTCTCTAGTTCAATACATTTCTAAAATTCTCTAGTTCAATATATTTGTGAAATTCTCCAGTTCAATATAATTTCTGAAATTCTTGAAATTCTCTGGTTCAATCCATTTCTAAAATTCTCTAGTTCAATACATTTCTGAAATTCTCCAGTCCAATATATTTCTGAAATTTTCTAGTTCAATATATTTTTGAAGTTCTATAGTTCAATACATTTCTGAAATTCTCCAGTTCAATATATTTCTGAAATTCTCCAGTCCAATATATTTCTGAAATTCTCTAGTTCAATATATTTTTGAAATTCTCCAGTTTATTATATTTTCGAAATTCTCCAGTTTATTATATTTTCGAAATTCTCCGGTTCATTATATTTTTGGAAAATTCTTTCGTTCTTTATATTTGTGAAATTCTTTCGTTCATTATATTTTAGACATTCTCCAGTTCATTATATTTTTGGAAATTCTTTCGTTCATTGTATTTTTTAAATTTCCTAGTTCAATATATTTTTTTAAATTCTCCAGCTTGATAGATTTTTAAATTCTCCAGTTTATTATTTTTAAAATTCTCCAGTTTATTATTTTTTTAAATTCTCCTGTTTATTTTTTTTAATTCTCCAGTTGAATATATTTTTGAAATTCTCCAGTGTGATATATTTTTGAAATTCTCCAGTGTGATATATTTTTGAAATTCTTCAGTTTATTATTTCTGAAATTCTCAAGTTAATTATTTATGGAATTCTCCAGTTCTTTACATCTTTGAAATTCTCCAGTTCATTACATCTTTGAAATTCTCGAGTTCACAGTATTTTTGAAATTCTCCAGTTCAATACATTTTTTTAAATTCACCTCACCTTTACTAAATGTATTCATACGAAGAGCCACATCCCCAACCACGATAACAGACAAATTTGCATCAACAATTGAGACAAATTCTAACTTAAAAAAAAAAACACAAAAAATGAAAATCCCCATCTTTGCCACATTCCTGAAAAAAAAATTGAAATTTTTAAAAATGAAACCTCTCCAAGAAAAACGCCCACTAAATTGCGGGGAGGAAGAGGTGGTTAGGGTTAGGGTTATAGTAAACACAACCCCATCTTAAATCGAATATCGTCCCAACATTTAGTCAAAAACGAGGGGGTATCAAACCGTTATCTCCCAGTCCTCCAAACGACATCATTTTCAATTTTTCCCCACGTACGAACGAACTCTCGACCACTTTTAGAAATGCCCCGATTTCCGTTTCTAGGCAACCAGATATGAAATTTGGTGGGTAGAGTTGGCTTTCCTCAAAAGGTGGAATTTGTTAGTTTTTATTCATGCCCACCCCCCCAGCTCGGTTCCCCCATCCCCTAAATATATCTCCCTCGTATAGCCCAGATAAAAATTTCATATTTTATCCCCCACCCCTCCCGCTTTTTTTCCTTTCCCTCTCTGTGTTTCGAGGACGCGAATTCTTGTATATATAATAGCCATCATATTAAACAGGATATATATCTTCGGAGATATAATGTCGGCAGCAGAGTCCATTCCACGATGCGAGGGAAATGGGGGGCCGGCAAGTGGCGCCCTCCTCTCCCCTCGGCCTTTTTAAGCGCGCCAAAGGCCTACCGGGTTAGGATTTAGCCCTTCCCCTACTCTTCTAGGAAGCGTAATTATATTAGTGTGATAATTACTGCAGTGGAATTGTACGTTTATGCCTTTTTCGCCACCCTTTTGCGAGGGGGTGTACATTGAGGGGGATTAGCCAGAAGGATGGGGGATGGAACTAGGAACCATAATTGGGAACCGGGTTTACCTGCAGGGCCTCGTTGCAATGATGCAACCCGAGGAATATATATATGGACGTTGCTGCAATTTTCTATGACGAAATAAAAATCAAGATTTGGTGCAGACCAGAAGCTAATTTTATTGGTTTTAATTAGATTTTTATGCAAATTTTCAGTTCGCTGTTAGGTTTGTCCATCACCCCCTTCCCCTCCCCCTATTTTTCGCAGCGCCATTGAAACAATCCAAACCCCCCCCACCCACCGCTTTTCTCAACAATACGAAACATAACCAGCATTCAAAATTTGGGCACTGGAAAAATGGAATGCAAAACGTCGATTTTCCGAACAGATCGCTTTTCCGAACAACGCTTAGTCCTTTTTCTTTCGAGAAACTAAGAAAGAAATTCAGAGAAATTCAGTAAAAATTAACAAAAATGTCGAGGCATCATATTTTTCAAAATTCATTTAGATGTGAAAATGCATAACCAGTATTCAAACTGTGGGCACTGGGAAATCAATGCAAAAACGTCGATTTTCCGAACAGATCGCTTTTCCGAACAAATTTTCTGGACAATGCTTAGTCCTTTTTCTTTCGGGAAAATAAGAAAGAAATTCAGAGAAATTCAATAAAAATTAACAAAAATGTCGAGGCATCATATTTTTCAAAATTCATTTAGATATGTGAAAATGCATAACCAGTATTCAAACTGTGGGCACTGGGAAATGAATGCAAAACGTCGGTTTTCCGAACAGATAAGAAAGCAATTCAAAGAAATTCAGGAAAAACGCACAAAAGAATGTCATGGCATCATATTTTTGAAATTAATTTAGACATGAAAGGTTCTCTTTAAAACGTGTATTAGGAAATGTTGCAAACGTTGGAAAATTTTAAAAAAGAATTAATTTTTCATTTTTTGAAAGTTTCTAACTATTAGAATTGATTTCGATTACTAGTGAGTTTTTTTAAATATCATTATCAAAATAACATTATGAAACCGGGTTTTAATTTCTCTAAAATTTAGGTTTTGCATAATACTGAAAATATTTGAGAATTTACCTCAACTTTAAGGGTTAGTTATATTGTTTATAGTTTCCGCAATGATGGTTTGTTTAAAAAAAACATGATTTTGTAGTAAGATGCACATTTTCTGAATAACTCAAAGTTTTTCAAGAGATTTCTTTTGTGTAATACATATTTTTCAAAGGTATTTCACGGAATGAAGCAAATTTTCCAAGATAACTTGATCATGCTGTCAGAGTACTTTAAAATATGGCATTTTTATAATTCTAAAATTAAAATATAAAATTTGAAAAACCATCAAGAAATTTTGAAAATTGTCTTAATGTTTATAAACGTATTACTAACAAGAAGATGTAGTAGTTCTAGTGAAAATGTTCAAACCAAGATATTTCTTTTCAATTTCCAACCCCAAAAAAACAGCTTATTTGAAGCAAGAGATGGGTTTCATGATAACAGTTTTACTGAATTACTTTTCGAAAAGATAAACCCGCTTCGTAGAACAAAATTCGGGTGAAACATTATGCTTCCCAAATAAAAAAAATAAAAAAAATCACTTCAAGGTCATTGTTGCACGAATTTCGAAAATCGAACAAAGGGCATGTTCGTGGAAAACGTGTGCTAATTTGGAAAATTGACGTGGATTAAAAAGAAAATTCGTGGTTTTCAAAATAAAAGCCATTAGTAGATTATTCCGAGAAAGATCCGGGATCTTTGAAAAACATGTAATTTTCTCTACTTTTCAAAAACTGGAATACGAGTGCATTTTTTAACCACGTGCCAATGACCCTTCCACCCATAACCCCTCATTTCTAAACAAAATGGTTTATAAATCCCAGCATCATCTTGCCAGCGCCAGCAAAAATGCCATTTGCGGTTTCTTGCCCCTGATTTTCAGAAGGTTGGCAATCAGTGCAAACGCGAATGCTCAACGGGGAAAACCAATTACGAATTTTCCAGGGGCAGCATGACAGTTTGCACCAAACTCCAATTAGTTTAACCGACGATTAAGCCCGACAGGCTTAACCGACGGGCGTTTTGTTTAGAGCAAAAATATGAAATTTTCACCACAAAAAAAGTGATGACTTCACATTGTTGAGTTTGAAACACGCCCTTGATATCACTGCATATATACACACAATCTCGAGGTTACAGGGGCCGTCCATAAATTCCGTCTTGGAGCAGAAATGGTAGAAAATAATCTAAAACGACGCGATTTACGGATGACCCCTCGTGCTCCGTAACAAATTCGGTAGATTTGCACGCCAAACAGCAACCCAAATTTAAAGTAAAGAAACAGAATTTGGCAAACAGTGCAGAAAAACTGCACCGGTTCTGTCAACATCTAAAAGCATGATCATGGGATTGATTTTTATTCGTGTTTGTGCAATTTTGCGTAGCATCCTCGCTCGTGCAAAACGAAATTCATTTTTAAATTCATTTCATCCCAGTATAGCAATTTTTTAAAAAAATTAGGTTAGCATCTCTTGCTCCATGCGCGTTATTTTGGGGGCGTGACGTCATCGGCGCTCCTCCACCAATGGGAGCTCTCGGAGGGGGACCCAAATTGCGCACTCCTTTGTTTAAATATAATGTCCGCATTTTTATTCAAAATTCGAGAGGAGGCGAATTATATTCGCGAGTGTATAATGAAATTAACTGCGGGGTTCGCTGATGCGTTATCGAGGCTAGTTCGCAAAATACAGCGCTTCCATTTCCGAAATGCGAATCGAATCAGCACCAGATTTTATGAAAAATCCCCAAAAAAGAAAAGAAAAATTGATGCAAATTTATGGAATGTCACAGGCGGCCTGTTGTGCCACGTTCCATTTGAATTCAAAGAATTGAATTGAATTTACTCAATTCGGGTATAATGGACCCTTTAAGATAGCAGATTATTGGTGAATATCGCCGCAGTAACGCAACTAATTGCCATGACCTAAGAGCCACATTTTTAATCGTCGATTAAATTAAACCGAGTATGGGAATTTGTGTTGTCACACTAACTCTGACGCAAATGCTTACCAGATGGCGCTGCAGTCGTCGAATCAGTATGGACGTACGGCCATCAACCCTCATCCCCCTGGTGCGTGATTCTGATATTGAAATAATCTCAGAATTTCCCAATCCTTTATTGAAATAATATCAGAATTTCCAAATCCATTATTGGAAAAATCTCAGAATTTCCCAATCTGTTATTGGAAAAATCTCAGAATTTCCCAATCCATTATTGGAAAAATCTCCGAATTTCCCAATCCATTATTGGAAAAATCTCCGAATTTCCCAATCCATTATTGGAAAAATCTCAGAATTTCCCAATCCATTATTAGAAAAACCTCAGAATTTCTCAATCCCCTATATTGAAATCTCTGAATTTCTCAATCCATTATTGGAAAAATCTCCGAATTTACCAATCCACTATATTTAAATCTCAGAATTTCCCAATCCATCATTGGAAAAATCTCACAATTTCCCAATCCATCAATGAGATATTCTAAGAATTTCCTAAACAACTCGAATATGAATACTATCATCCAGCATCGGCCATTGTGCCCAGAAGACGGCGCTGCACTTCGCCTCGCAGTAGTATAGGCTCTCTACCTCGCAGTGGTCGCAAATCCCATGTTCAGACACGCAGCGCCACCTATCCCGAATTCGGGAGGGGATGCTGCGAGTCCTCCAAAAGCTCGTGATTTCCCCAAATTTTCCCCCAATCGTAAGAAAAACCGGCCAGAGATTGCGAAAAAACGTCGATTATTTTAATCATTATAATTACGGCGTAATCATTACTATACCGTCGTTTATTTAGCAGACATATACATACATTTTTTTTCCAAGCTTACGAAGTATATATGTATTTTTTTAATTGCCGTACGCATCCATTATGCATTAATGAGCTTCCCGAAATGAAATTAATGTAATTAAATTGCGGCGAACGCAGGGTATAGATATACATACATATTTTTTTTTCATTTTTTTTTTCGGCGGCGCTCCGGCCATTGGCTCCCGCGCGACGTTAGCGCTCGCGCCTGATTGGCGCAAACTTTTATTGTTGTTATTATGTATTTTTAGTGCGTTTTTCTCGACTCCCCCTTCGAATTTCTGCGCGACTTTTGTTGATTGTTTTAGTACACTTAAAAATCGATTAATTCCAGGCGTAAATGATCGTTTGTTGCCGAGTATATTCATAAAATTTTTATTAAATGAACTCGGTAGGGGCAAAAGCGAAAAATAGGGGGGATGCAAAGGCGAGAGAACATAACGGCGCTATTAAAAACGGACTCATCCCATTTTCAGAAAGCCGGGAATTAATAATATTCCAAAAATATACATCCCCCCCCAAAATAGCGAACAACATGGCGGCGCTGGGGGGCATGCATTTGGACGTCCGGGCTACGTGTTGTTGTCATTTTCGGGACGCGACGGTGGCGCCCCCTCTTTCCCCCCCCTCCCCCCAGCGCCCCCTCGGCCCACCATATTCCATATAGCAGCTATACGCGGTCGTAATAAGTCGTATACCCACAATGAAAATGGGAAAGACTGTGTAATTAATTCTGAAATATCGATCGCATCTGAAATGATTCTCTCGTCTCATTTCTCTTTTGTTTCTCACCCATAAAAGTCAAAACCTTGGCCGGCGTCCTTTGGAGATAGCGCCGTTGCCGAAACGCTATCCTGCGCCCAACTACTGACCGCAGCCCGCAGCGCTCGAGCGGTCATTACTAATAAATCAAGTCGGACAAATTGAAAGTTTACTTTGGTTTTTCATTTTGGTTTCTATTCTTGGTTTTGATTTTTTTTTTTTTTTTTTTTTTGGCTTTTGTTGTGGTTGTTTTTTTTTGTGGTTAATTTTCTGACGGTATCGAAATTGCTTCCAGTTGTGGGGTTGTGTTTTAAAAAGATAAATTAATGATTGAACATTTAATCGGTGCGACGATTAAAAAAACCACGAAACCCTGGAGGTACCAAGATGGCGGACAAGAAGACGCGTGTGGCAGCTAGCTCTTGCATTTTCTTGGCAGTCATTTTGGTACATGGGTTGTATACTGTTCAAATATTGGTTTAGTGATGAGATAATTAAAATCCTTGCTAATCTCGCATTAATTTCCTTATCAAAGTAGCCATTTTGTCGCTGAAAATATCGAAGTTGCGCGGAACGTGTCATATAGATGGCGCTGGTATCGCGCCCCAGAATTCTGTTAGAATGTTGGTTTAGGAACTTTTAGGACATCAGTGATGAGAAATTAAAATCCTTGCTAATCTCGTGTTAATTTCCTTAGCACAGTAGCCATTTTGACGCTGAAAATATCGAGTTTGGGTGGAACGCGACATAGATGGCGCTGGGATCGCGCCGCAGAATTCTCTAAACATTTAAAGCACGCCTTTAATATACAATATTAGCATAATTTTGAAAACATTCGAGAAATGAAGTCGAATGACCATATTGTATCATGGGTACCTCTACTTTTTTTTAAAAAATAAAGGTGCAGCTATGAAAAAAGCAGTAAAAAATGAATGACGTAAGACCAAATCATTCGTACGCAGCGCCACCTAGGGTCCTCTGGTACACAATGTGTCGCTTACTGCCTTTTACATCAACGAACCAAGCTCTATGTTACTGACTGACATCAAAGCCCCAACAATGGACGATCAAATATCAAAACACTCGAGGGCCATATATTTTGACTTTAAGACCACTTAAGACATTTAAGGCCATATTTCGACTTTATGACCAAGTACATTCACGACCATATTTCGACTTTATGACCAAGTACATTCACGACCATATTTCGACTTTTAACACCGTGACATTCGCGACCATACTTCGACTTTTTAAAACCAAGACATTCCTGCAGGACGCCTTCAACGGGACCTCTGATGTCAGCGATGTGCCAGTCTTCGGCGTTACAACGCCATCTAACGTGCATCAGCCTCAACGTACGCCGGAGCTAGCCAATCCGTGCAAATCGAAAAGAGTACTCTTTGTACACGCACGTTTTGAAATCTTCTCAGAGAAAAATTTATACACGTTCAGCAAGTCAACCCCCCCAAAAAACATGCAGTCAATGTTGGCTCCCCCATAATCCCCTCGACGTTGAAAATCGCCATGGGAGAAATTAATGAAAAAATTCCAGGCAGGGATTTTTTTTAAAAATAAATATGAAAAAAAAATTCCTCCCATCCATGGAGTTTCGAGCGCTATAAAATGCGGCTACAAATTTCCCATTACCATAAATACCTCGTAAAAATTGCGGGATAAAAGTTCGAAGAAGCCGTTTTTAATAAATCGCTGGAAATTGAAAATCCTTCCAAAAGTGAACTTGTTTTCAACAATCCATAAATACCTCGCAAACACACCACACGCAAATGAATTAATCGCGCCATTTTCCCCATTCCCCCTCATGCATCCCATGAAACTCTTCATTCTCTACCCCCACCCCCATCCTCAACCCAACTTGACCTCTGACCCCCGCCCCCACCCACTCCTATGCACTTTTTCATTTCATTTTTCGCCTATAATATGTTTCATTCCAAGTCGTTCTTTCCGTTATTGCCATCCGATCATCCGTTGTCAAATTTCAGTGTGTTTTTGTGTTGACGTCATCTCGATGCTAATCAAAAGAAAAGGTCGCCATTTTTTCCGTCGTTTTTCTTTCGATCAGGCCCTAATAATACGAAATGGACGAACTTCGATATTAATTTTTCCAGATGAAAAAAGAAAGAAAAAAAAAGATGGAGTTGGCATCTTTCGATGAAAAGCCCAATTCTTTAATCTTATTTTTTCTCTCCAGAAAACATGTTTTACTAAGAAAAGCTTCGATGGCTCATCATTTTTAAACGTTATTTTTTTCTCAATTCTTATCATTTACAATCAAAGTAACTCATTTACATAAAGTATTTACGGTCAAAGTAAACATTCTTCAAAATCAAACGTTTTCAAATTCGAATATGCGAGAGTGGCAACAGGCTGTAAATTTATGTAAATTCTGTTCCGATTTGCGGGACCGGGCCAAATTTGCAATCATCTTAAAAGAAATGAAAAAATACTTCGAAGAACAACGCCATCTATTGGCAATTTTAGTTAATATCTTGCAAAGTCTTGATGAAAAATGAAGCAAATTTCCTGATAAATGCGCGACTTTATGCAAAAAAACTGCAAGTTTGATAGAAAAGTTGTTGGCTTAAGCATTTTTTGTAAATCCAAATTTGTCATCCAAATCTTAAAAGTTCAAATTGGTCAACTTTTGTAAAGTTGGCATGAACGCCCTCTTTAGTATATTTTTAGAATATCCTTGGACAAGGCCAAATTTTCAATCATCTTAAAAGGGAAATGAAAAATATTTTTAAAAACAGCGCCATCTCTTGGCATTTTAGTTAAAATCTTGAAAAATATTTTGAAAAACAGCGCCATCTTTTGATATTTTAGTTAAAATCTTGAAAAATATTTTGGAAAACAGCGCCATCTCTTGGAATTTTAGTTAAAATCTTGTGTAATGTTGATGAAAAATGAAGGCAAGCCTGACAAATGCATGGCTGCATGCAATAGCTGCTCAAGTCCGATGAAAAAGTCATTGACTCAGGCATTTTTTTTTATAAAGTCATCCAAATAAATATTAAATGTATAAATTGGTTTTTCCTCTTTTAAGACTTGGTATTAACGTCCTCTTCAGTATATTTTTACGAGTATCGAGGAACTCGAACTAAACTAATAAAAAGCTAAAGCCCTTCACGCCAGAAAAGCCATCTTTTAAAAATTGAATTTTGAATAATTTTTTCTTCGGAAATAACGTTATGATGAAAAAAAACATGTTTTTTCGAGTTCCCGCATACGAATCCTGCATATCAAAAGAAGTAAATACATGTATGTCTACACTGAGTTTCAACTAAGCACCAGAGATACAGAACCAGCAAAAATTTTTTTTTTAAATTCCAGTGTAATTTTGTTTTATAATTTTTGTCAATTTCGTATTAAACGAAGGCCACGACCAAAGAAACTGGACAGAAAAATGGCGTTCTTCTCCACTATATTTAAGAAGAGGTATGAAGGCGATGTTGTTGCCATTGAAGTGTGAATTTATTGATGAGAAGTAAAAAAAATCTACCTCAATTAATGAAAGATGAATTTGAAGCAGCTATTTTTCATGAATGTGTCCATAGGTTATTTTTAAGGAATCTCAAACTAAAAAAACCGTTCGATTTATGATTCTCAGGGGTATGTATGTGTATGTGTGAATTACCGTCTGTACAGTTCATGACAATTGAAATTGATGCCTAGAATTATTATTAATTATTATGACGATCCACCCTGGTTATTACGAAGTTGGAGCAAACCGGAGGGAAATATAAAGAAACCGTTTTCACATTCTGAAATAATCCAGTTGCACGAGACCCCCCAGTTAACCGGGAATTAGTTAAACCACCCAGTCCAAACTGATTAACAATAGCCCAAATCTGCTTCAAATCAGAAAGCTCATACTATGATGTCACGACAAATCTACCTAAAAACCAAAGCTTTAAAAAACGTCAAGGAGTCAGGCTCTTGATCTGGTCAAGTTTGAGGTCAGCTGCTTGACGTAATTGACTCAAGTTCTACCTCAGGAATTGTTCCTTAGATAACAATTTGCACGGGTGTGGCTCAAAGTTTGTCAAAGTTCCTCCTAGTTGTTACAGCAGCACTTATCCCCCATCACCATTCCAAATGCCATAGAAAACCATTTAATTTTACATGTACTGTTTCTGAGGTGTTTAAATTCGTCGTTTTTTCACGAAATTTCGCATTTTTTTTCACGTTAAGAATTTGCGAATCTGAAAATTATCGAGGTTTCTGTTCTCCGAATTTTTTAAGTTATAGAAAACCCTGATCTGCAAATTTCAACCAAAATAAGTCTCTAGTTATTCGAATTAAGATTCCAAATAATTTTCCAAAGTTTTGATATTTCTCCGAATCTCTAAACGTCCACTAATTCGAAAAGAAGTAAAGTATAGTTGGGCTTCGCAGCATTTCTCGATAATTGCAACTAACATAAGATTCGAAAAAATTTCTAAATTTTTCAACGAATTCCAAAATTTTAATATTTCAAAGAAATTCCATAATTTGGTCATTTTAAGAAAAAAACAACTTCCATTAAATAAAAAAAAACTGAAATAGGCAGGTAATTTGCCAACATTTCTCGGAAAATTTCTCGAAAATTGCGCATTAACATAACATTCAAACACATTTTCTAGTTTGTTTTTTTCAAACATTTCCAAGGTTTCGATATTTCAAAGGAATTCCATAATTTAGTCAATTTTTTCATAAACTTCCATTAATTAAAAAAGAACTGAAATAGTCAGGTTTGCCAACATTTATAAAACTGAACATCTTCAAGTGGTCGGTTATTAAATATTAAATCAAACTCCATCAACGACCAAGTTAGCTTTTAACAGCTAACTTGTTAAAAGCTAACTTGGTCGTTGATGGAGTTTGATTTAATATTTGCCAACATTTCTCGGAAAATTTCTCGAAAATTGCGAATTAACATAAGTTTAAACAAAATAGGTTTTCCAACATTTCTCGGAAGTTGCCAATTAACATAAGATTCCAATAATTGTTTAAATGTCCCAAAAAATTCCAAGGCTTGGATATTTCAAAGAAATTCCATAATTTGGTCACACGGTCAAAACTTCCACCAATTTGCCATAAAACAATCGAGTTTTTACCAATTAACATTTCTCAGAAAGTGCCAACAAACATAAAATTCCAATACGTTTCTAATTTTTTTTTCAAATTTCCAATGTTATGATATTTCTCCGAAATTCCAATATTTAACCCATTTTTTTTTCAACACTTGATTTTTTTCAATGTTAATCCTTAGATTGGTCGCATTTCGAGCAAAATTATTCAGGTTTCATTAATTGGACATTCCATAAAGTGTTCGATAAATTAGATGCTCAATGCCAAATTTGTGTGCTTTCCGAACTTAAAACCATCTGATTCATGATTACAAAATTCACGATTCAAAACGTCCCAACTTCCTGAAAATTTCCAGAAATTTCCATTGCTACTAAATTAATTATTCAGTTTCCACTAATTCGATATTCCACAAAGTGTTCGATAAATTAGATGCTCAAATTTGGCACACAATGCCAAATTTGTGTGCTTTTAGAGCTTAAAACCCCTTTGATTCATGATTACAAAATCCACGATTCAAAACGTCCTAACTTCCTGAAAATTTCCAGAAATTTCCATTACTGTTAATTCGTCGAACCATTTCGCATTTTTTCCAAAAACTTCCCAAATTCGTCACCAAACCAACAATAAATATTCCCGGCAGATTTGCAAAAAAAAAAAAATCTCCCAAATCATAAAGTTCAAAGACACGCCAGAGGCCACTCACTGGAATGTCCTCACCATCCCCCAACGTGAAAATTGTGCATGTCGGCACCAGACAACCAGTCTTTTTTTTTTTATTTCTAAAACCAGAAGTCTGCCTCACTATTTGTTTATCGATTTCGACCGAATTAATTATTTCCCATCATAATTACGGCACAAGAAAAAAAAGTGGATGAAAGAAAAGAAAACAGGGGACGTTTAGTATGACATTGCATCTCATCAGCATTGATCCCAAAATTGCACAAATTTCGTTATACACGTATCATTATCAGTAAATGATCTTAATTAATTCCATATTCGAGCAATTTGCCATATCTGAAGAAAGTAATTTGGAACCCCCGCGAACCCGGGGAGAACAAAAAAAAAAAAAAAACCGAGAATCTACAAAACGAAACAAAAAAACCACACTGCCACCATTTTTTTAAATACTAATTATTACCGTCGCAATTATAATTATTACTGCAAGATATATCAAAAAAAAAATTACGTAGGCATTAATTGTCCATGCCGCGCCAAAATTTGCTTCGTCTGCAATAACAATTCCGTTAATTATAATTCACAATAAAACGTAGTAGGAAAAAAAAAAAACACCCAACCCTCCATCAATCAGAAAGTTAGTTGGGACTTTTTTTTCAGCGAGGTGAAATCCCTTGAATATTTGATAACTGGAATATTTGAAAAAGATAACAAAAAATCGGGAGAAACGGAGATGACGTTATAATTACCAATCGAGATAGGAAGAAAAAAAAATTGCATTAAAAATTAATCCCATAGACTACGTGGTTAGGACGAAAAAAAAACTCAGAGACTACATGGTTAGGAGTAAAAAAAAATTTTTTTTTTCGAGATTCGTATGATTCCAGCAGTCTGCAGCAGACGAGACACCATGTTTTTTTTTAAATAAAAAATCTCCCAGAAACAAAAACCCAACTGCCTTTATTTGGTTCCTCTCCATTTTTCCCACGCAGGTAGGGGTGGATCGGCTAGATTATTCCGCTTAAATAATATATTCGTTTATGTCGTCTTTTTTATGTTATTTCTATACCACAGTCGCGTATTTGATATAGACCCACCGCTAATAATAATAATAATAATAACGCTAATAATGACGATGATGTTGATGATAATGATGCTTGATAATGATTGAAATTGTGTGTGTACGTGTGAATGCGAGTGCGTTTGCGGCGTGGGGAGAGCAGATTCGAGCACCAGACGCCTGGGGTGGAGGGTAGAAGCATTAACAACAACAACAGCAACAAAAATACAACGTGTAACGTTACAAACGTTGAAACATTTAACAGTTTTATTTGAAAAGATGCTTTTTTCATAAATAAAAAAAAATACAACAACAAGCGTCTCGGGGCAGTGGCGATCTCGGAGTTTCGCGTTTCGAACGGCCCCCGCTAGGGGGCGGGTGAACATTGTTGGTGCGCCATCTAGCGCGCATGAACTATGACGAAAACGGGTATCGAGAAAACGAGGGTGAGAACGTCGAACGAGAGCCCGCGAGATCGCCATTGTTTCGAGAATAACTGCATGGAACAGGGACAAACCCACGTGGAAAAAGAAATGCATTTGAAAATACATTCTGAAATGCACTTGAAAATACAATTTGAAATGCACTTAAAAATACAATTTGAAATGCACTTAAAAATACAATTTGAAATGTTCATGAAAATCCATCATGAAATACAACACGTTAAAATACTCAATTTCAAATTCACCTCAAAAATACGTTTTAAAATACACTTGGAAATGCATAGAAAAATACATTTTGCAATATTGAAATGCATTTCGCCAATGTACCTTACGCGGAGTCACGTACAGGACTACATCACGTGATCTTTTTATCCAATCAACAACTAAAAGAACCTGCCTACCGGTACTGGTAATACTGTAGCGAATTTGATTGGGCCAGAAAGTGTACACCGAGTGTAAGTTTCTGCACTCGTTTCAATCGGTTGGGCAACATGTATACTAAAGTGTTGTCAGTGCGCCCTACGTTCCTTGTTCGATTGGGTTCAATATCTGCACCGAGTGTACACGGACTACACTGACAAAAGAATCGGTGTAGGCAGTGTATCCAACATGGCGGACCGGTGACGTCATGAGCTTGCCAAAAGTTTCACTACTTCCGGTCGCACTGGCTAGCCAATTGCACTGCACGAGTGGGCCCAATCAAATTCGCCGTAAATTTCGCCAATGGAATGAATGAGAGATGTCACGTGATACATGCATTCTTACGAAATCTGCACAATGTCCATTCAAATGCCTTTCGTTTTCATTGTTGGGGATAGAATTCCAGGATGACGGATCTAGAGGTGTTGAATTAATTTGCGTGTGGAAAAATTCTTTTTTTAAGAGGCTTTTATAATAGAGAAACCAGCCCCGCATTTACGAATTCGAGCCAACCTGCAAACAAGATCGATTCGCAAACGTTGCACCTTGCATTTAGCCAAACACATGCATGCACCGAGGAGGTTTGTTCACATTTCCTTGGGCTATAACCTCGTGTCTCAGGCTGCGTTCACGTCGAGCTTGTTTCCAGTCGCTTGAAAACCAGCGTCGCTCAGTGATATTGCAGACGCTTATCACTAAGCGACTTGAAACAAGCTCAACGTGCACTCAGCCTATGGGATCGCAGCCAAACAAGCATTCATGATCGGTCCTTTGTTGTTGAGAAAATCATTTCAACTTCATCGAGTCATGCACCATGCACCAAAGACCGAATGAGGAGGAATCGGTCAATGCGAGTCGAAGAGTCAGCGCCCTCTGGTGGCATGCAGTCTGTGCTCCTGGAAGATGCACTTGAGACGCTCCGGCTATCGATTCAACAACACCTCTAGAATCTGGCATCCTGGTGCAAATACAAGGAAGGATGGGGGGATGGAAATGCAAGTTTGCGTTATAGGAAAAAAGAGCTGGGGCCCTTGAAAAATTGCGAAAAATGGGGCGTTAAGAGATAGAGACGCAAAAATGGCCAAGTTTTTGAGCTTGATGGCGACGTTGATCATGTCTGAGATTGTCGGGGGTTTAATTTTCGACCTGATAGCGTGCACGCCCCCCAATATACTGTCGAGAGAGAACCCAAACGTTCGTTGTTTTATTGGCCCCGTCTACAAATCAAATATGCGCAAATCGATAAGAAAGGGAGGAGGGGGGGCAAGGAAGAAAATGGGGGAAAATTCGATGAGAAAACAGGAGGGAGAAAACGGACGTTTGGGAGAGAGTGAGAGAGATACACTGCCGAGGTGGACGTTGGTCAGCAAATTATTAAGAGTCAGAAGTGATCGAAATGGATCCGGACCGAACACCTCCTCCTGAGTTAACAAACCACAGCACGTGCGGAGGCCATGCTTAAGAGTTGCTGGTCAGTCCAGTCCATGAAGCCTGTGGTCAGCGCCCAGAAACCTGCAGCCTGCACAACTTGTACAAAACCCCAGAAATTTCCGAAAATTTTCAGCACCTATAGCTTTCCGCGATCGATGTCGTATCGTTATCCGTAGCTTTCTACATGCACACTTTGCTGTATGATGATAATTGCCGAAATCACAATCTTGACCCCTATACAGTACGTGTAGGGATAAAAATTGTGGCCTTTTTCTCGAATCAAAATCAAAAACAAACACCGAACGACCCTGATGATATAACCCGCACTTTCGTTGTTGATTTTCTCACTTATTTTTTTTTTTTTTTTAAATCGAAATTGTCCAAAACGCGTGCGAATCTGGCAGCATTGTCGTCCGCCATTTTGGAAAAACAAGATGGCGGCGATTATTTCGACCCAAAACTTCGGATTTTTCCGAATGAACAAAATGAAATGCAAATTTGGTGGAAAAGCCGAATTAGTTCTGGGATTGAGACCGAACCACGAAACCCACAAATCCGCACTTTATCACGATGGGGAGAGCGCATGCAGCATATCCTCATTCCAGAAGAGGCCTTAATTAGCAGAAAAATCAAAATCGGTTTCCTCTTCCGAATTAAACCGGCATTTCCACGTGTTTTTTTTCTCTTAATTTCATTCCGTTCAACTTTTTTTTACTTACTTTATTTCCACGTGTTTTTTTCCTCTTAATTTCAAACTTTTTTACTTACTTGATTTTAGAAAGAAAAAAAAATCTAAAAAATTTAGGGAAACTCATCGGAATTTCTTTCTAATTACTTTCAATTTTTCAACTTTTTTAAGAGTAATTTTCGTTAACCGAACGTATATGCCTTACAAAACGTACTTGCAAAAGTGCCATCTTTTTCCTTTCCCCACCCAACAGTACCGTGATGCGCAAAAAATCAAAACTTATAGATACTATTCATTGCTACTTGAAGTAAAAACCAGAATCGATAGACGATTTAAAAAAAAAGATCACTTTATATATGAAACAAATATATATTCTATATTTATATCGACGTCTGTATGTGTGTGTGACCGTCTTTTGTCCATCGTATCATTCCGTACGATGACCTGCCCCGCCACCTCGCGGCGCCCGGCAATGGGACCGGATCCGCAGGCCGCAGCGCCCTCTCCACTTCAAAACCTCATTATTGTTATTATATACCTCTATTTTACGAGGCAACTGAAGTGCCAAGGTTTTTTTTGAACGGAGATGGCGCCAGGGGTCCGTTGCCGGCTTCCGGCGAGACGCTTGGCGGCCAAAAAAAAGGGAATTTTCAAAATGGCGTCTGGTGCTCGAAGCCCCCACCAGGGCGGCGACATTTTAGTACATACCCCCCAATTCGAATACATGTATTATATTCACCGTTGTACATTTTTTTAATACTAATAATCATGTAGTTTTGTGTTTTTTCATTCCAACAAACCTCGTTCTCATCGATCAACTCCTAACGTGAAATTTCTGCTGTGTCGTTTTCAGTTTTGCCTTCTCTTTTGCGTTTTCACGAATTGTGTTGCATATTTCGGTTCCCTTTTTCCCCCAGAATTCGTTCACGTATCGACTTATTTTTGTATTATTCTCATTTGAATGAAAAAGAAATCGGCTCGATTTTCTATTCCCCCCGCAATATCAAAATCCATCGGGCTGGATCAGAAAATCGACCGGAATTCTGTATCCGTTGTTGACATTTATTTTTTTTATACGCCACATTTATTTTCATCATTATTATTATTATTATAAATATTGTACACGATTATAAATATATATTTTTTTTTTTCGTTCGTTCCATTTTTTTTTTTTTTTTTAACAGAAATGTAAATTGTCGTTAATTTTATTCGTCGACGATTGTAGCGCGAACTTCAAATCAATGTGAAAACCAAAGTGTTATGTTGTAGTAGAAATGATTTAGTGGTTATTAAAATAAACATTGTCAGAATCGAACCCCTATTGACCAGTTTCTGTGCTTGCCCTGCGACTCGATAGTCATGCTGCGCCATCTGTTGCCAGTTAAAGGCAACCTCGGCGAAAATACTACTGTACGGAATATTAAATCCTCGTCAAATCAAGATTTTGTCCAGATGGAACAATTTTTATCCCCCTTAAAATTAGTCAAAATTGTCCATCTGCTTTTTCCTAACAGGCTCGATCAAAAATCGTTGACTTTTAATTTTTTTATCTTGACGTGGATAGTCACGCGACGCCATCTGTTGCCAGTTACAAACAACCTCAGCGAGACACTACAGAATGCATAACCCTCAAACCTGGCATGCTAAAATTAAAAATTTTATCCAGATTAAACAGTTTTTTTTATTCACAAAGTAGAACTTGTCAATTCCAAACAGGCTCAAAAATCGTTCAATTTCATGAATTTGATAGTCAAGCTGCGCCATCTGTTGCCAGTTAAAGACAACCTCGAGACACTGCAGAGTGCAAACCCTAAACTCTAAACCTAAAACCCTAAAAACCTGGCATGCTAAAATTAAAAATTTCATCCAGATTAAACAGTTGTTTAACCACAAAGTCTATCCAATTCCAAACAGGCTCAAAAATCGTCTATCCAATTCCAAACAGGCTCAAAAATCGTCCAATTTCATGAATTTGATAGTCAAGCTGCGCCATCTGTTGCCAGTTAAAGACAACCTCGAGACACTGCAGAATGCAAACCCTAAACTCAAACCCTAAAAACCTGGCATGCTAAAATTAAAAATTTTATCCAGATTAAAAAAATGTTATCCACAAAGTAGAACTTGTCCATTCAATTCCAAACATGCACAAAAATCGTTGAATTTCATGAATCTGGTAGTCATGCTGCGACATCTTTTGACAGTTAAAGACCACCTCTGCGAAGACACTTCGGAATATTTAATCCTCACTTGTCATGCTAAAAATCAAGAATTTTGTCCAGAGATGGAGCAATTTTTATCCAGCTCAAAATTGTTGAATTTCTCTATTTTCATTTAAAATCACGGTATATAAAAGTGAAAATGCATTCCATTTGCAGTTTCAGGTTGAAATATTTTATTGTTTACTTGGTTTTCTGTTTAAAAAAAACTGAAAAAATAGAACGAATTAGGAAGCCTGTTAGGAAGAACCGATAAATAATGTCTTAATTTGGACGAAAACATGTTTTCAATCTAAGCATTATTGATATCTTAAAAAAATTTCAGGTTTTTTAAGCATGACAGCTATACAAGATTTTAGTACTGCCTTACAATTAAGTTGGTGCTCCATGTAACAGGTAGGGTTTTAACACCGGCTTTAAGGATGATCAATTATATTTTAGGAATTTTATTTTTCAGACAAAAGATATTTCTCGTGAATCATGGATTGATTCTAGCTAGAGGGTGATTACACAACAAAACTTTTAAATTAAGAATGTTAATTTTGTTACCACTAGCGCCAACCAGCGGGCAAACAATTAGTAATTTAAATGCATTACCAATTGTGTGCCGCTGGTTGGCGCTAGTGGTAACAAAATTAACATTCTTAATTTAAAAGTTTTGTTGTGTAAGCACCCAGAGTTCTGATAGCGGTAATTTCCAAAGTTGCCAAATAACATCCATTAAAAAATCCATTAAATGATGATGTCACATCCTTAATTCTCCGTTATTAACGCTGCTTTCTACAAATAACTTCCAAAGCGTCATACTAATCTCAGCCTAGGCAATTAAGTACGTCCTTGATATTATCTGACAAAAAATACCTGTTGCACAATTTTTTTCTCCTTCAAGTTGAACTGAAAATCCAATAATTTTCCAAACTCAAAATCTGTTATCGAATTCGGTGCACGATGGCTTTTTCTCTATTTTTTGAGACATAATTGGCTTTTTGCTTCCATCGAAAGGCTATTAAAGGCAAATTGATTTCCTCGGCAATATCAAATTAGAAATGTTATATTTTAATGGTTGTGAAAAGCTAGAAAATAACATTCGGTTTCCAAGATCTTCTAACATTTCTCAGAAGCAGTCCCTTAATAAAGCCCATATACCATATCAATGATTCATCCAGTGGTTAATTTACGAACCAGTTAAAGAACACTAGAAGGAAGTGATGACGGGTGGCGACGATGTCAAAATTGTCCACTGAGGGGTCATTTTGCATATAAATCCTTACTATAGTGGTTAGAAACTGTCAAAGAAGGCCTCGCTGGGTCAACGATTGTGACACAAATGGATTTATCATTGATTTAAACAACTTTTGAGCTGTCTGCCATCATTTCAGAATGTCACCAGAAAGGGGGTTCTGAAGAACTCAAAAAAGCAAAACCTAAGAGGTCGACATGGAGCGCCATACTTTCAACTTCTTGACATGCATGCACCCCATCGCAGATGGCGCTATAAAATGTCTGAAAACCACTGCAAAGAAGTTGAGGCTATCGAGAGTCCAGACATCATATTCGAATTTTCGAGCAAAAACAGTTGATAAAATTACAAGGATTTCGATGAAAATATGAAGTTTACTATTTAGTCTTGGAGCTTTTCAACTTTGGGTTTCAGAAATCAAAAAAAAGTGTAAAAATAAATGAGTAAAGCCTCGCTGACAATAACAAAAGTAATATTATTCAAATTCTTCAGTTTCCAAATAGAAATCAAAAGATGCTTGGAAAATCCTGGAAAAAACATTGGAACACAAATATTCGGGATAATCAAAAATTCAGACATATCCGCTCGATTCGCCTCATCTTCCCGCGAGTGGCGCTTCGGTTTGCTCGAAGCCTACACAACTTCAACCAGCTTCACCACGGGTCCACAGATGGCGGAGTTAGTCGACCCAAAATGTATAATCTTCAGCGCCATCACCAGTCCACGGGAGAAGCGGTGGCGCCCTCTGGGTCCACCGGTCTTCAACCGACCATTACAACTCGAGCGTAGGTTCACCACAGATGGCGCCGTCAGTCACCCAGCACTAGAGAGCCTGTATGTGGGAATCGAACCCTGATTCCCCGTTACCCGTTACAACCATGGTATGCAAGTAACCTACCATCGACTCTACCCAGCACATCCTGGCATCAGCGCCATCCGCATTCCATAAGAGTGGCAGCGGCGCCCTCTGGATGCTGCATCTTCTTCGTTCCCCTTGGACCAGAGCAGTTGTGCCCTCTGTTGGCCGACGCCCCTTCCGCCCTTCTTCAGCGTCAACAACCACCGGCAGTAAATAGGAGCGCCGCCACCACATTTTTAACGTTTAATGTTTAATGAACGCGAGCCCAGCCGCCAACTGTGCCCCAAGTTCAAACTCGGGGCCATTGTGTTTTTTCCAACTAAGTGTTATTTTGATGTCGCCGTTGGCGTCGCTCCTTTCATAAAACAGGTACGTTAAAATCCCTCATTAATTATTATGAATGTTAGCCCTCGCTATAACGCTTCCTTATTTCCTCACCCGCAATTTCAGAAAGAGGAAAAAAAAAACCTAACCCAGCCAAATGACACCACGGGCTGAATCGACATTGGCCTAGCCCATCGGTGACGTCATAAGTCACTAAGGGCTCGTGTCCGGAATCAATGTGATCCGGAGAACGTGGTTTGACTTTTCCGGATGCTTGAATTAAGTCTCAGTTAACTTGATCTCAGGTTGACGTTGATAATTTTTCGAACACAAGTTTTAGGTATAAAGTTTAATACAGTAAAACCTGTTAAAAGTGACCACCAAAAAACGTGCTATGTTGGTCACTGTACAAAGATGGTCACTATACAAGAAATGCCTGATTTAAATTAAAATAATGAACATGTAGACTGTAATACACGTACACTGTAGTAAAAAAAACCACACAACCAAAAAAGTACAGAATCATCATGTCCAAGGGTTAAATCAAGATGTAACGTGACTCATCTGAAATCTGGTCACTTTTTAAGGTACATTGGAAATGTAAAAATTGAAAAAAAAATACAACACACAATGATCACTGTACACAAAAGACAGGCGGTCACTGGTCACTATACAGAGAAATTTTATGAAGGAAATGTACGCTAGAAAAAAACAATACACTAAAAAGTGGTCACCATTTAAAGGTGCTCACTTTTCCAGGTTTTACTGTATTGTCGATTTCACGTTTTCAAATTTCCCGCGCGTTTATTTTTGAACGAAATCAATGCTTCCATTTTTTAGAAAAAGCGCTATCTAGTGATTAAGACATGAAATTGGTAAAAATAATCTTAATTTTGGGTTTTAATAGGGTTTGTTACTATTCAGAATCAGATTCATTTGAAATTAACGCGTGGGGAACTTCACTATTCCTATAGGTATTTTTTGTTTGTCCATCTATAGAAAAAAAATATCAAAATTATTTCATTCTATGATTAAAACTATCTTCGAAAATTTTTCATAAAGGGTATTCACCTGCTTCACGCATGAATATGCTAGAGTAAACAAGTAAAAAATGCGAAATGAAAATAGCTTGTTTTATTTTGAAACATTACCATGTTGACAGAATGACAAAAAAATTTTTTTATTCAACCTATAGCTGTAAGCCTGCATACATTAACTATTTCAACAAAAAATACCTTTTAAAGCAGACGTATCTTTGGAAGGTCCTTCTATAGGGTTCCCCCAGAAATTTCTTTTTCAACTTCCCTGACTTTAATAGGTTTAAAAAAAAAGTTTCCTGACCAATGACAACGTGAAAAAATTACATTTTCCAAAATTGACACTGGAAATTTTTTTTTTTAAATTTACATTGAAATTTTTTAAAAAATTTGGGAAAATTTTGTATTCGGAAAATTTTGAAAATTTGTGCTCGGTAAAAGTGGGAAATCTGACAATTTTCTCCTCGGAAAATGTGGAAAATTTGTACTCGGAAAACCTAGAGAATTTTGAATATTTGTCACATGGAAAACGTGGACAATTTTGCTAATTTGTAGGCTACTCGAAAAACGTGGAAAATTGTGCAAATTTTTACTCCGAAAATGTGGAAAATGTGGAAGTATTAATTTTGGATTGCCATGACTGCCTTGAATTTCCCTGACTTTTTCAAAATAAATCATTCTTCCCTGACTTGTCCAGGTTATTTTCAAGTTCCCTGACTTTTTCCAGGTTTTCCAGGTCTGGGGGAACCCTGTCCTAAACTCCGCACAATTTTAGTATCAAGTCATAACTTAAATTTGTCTAGTTTTCAAATTATTTCATCAGAACAGCCTTCTTGCAACAGAAAATACATAAAAAATGCCGGTCTCTAATAACAGCAGGGTTCAATTCAATTCAACCTCTTATGAACCTGTTATGAACTTGTTATGAACCTGACATTTTTTAAATTAAGATGAGAACCAGTTAGGTGACGCCAAAGCATTTAAATTTGGTATAACTTTAATGGCCAGTTAGGTGAATATAAATTGCGGAAAAAAAAATCCAAGATTTTTCACGACTGCCAAAAGTGCCAATCGTAAAGCATCAGTCTGAGGCCCCCTATTGTCTTCTTACAAGCATCATTTCAGCAGGACAAATTTTAATTTTTCAACATTACAGGCATACCAGATTTAACGCCCATCTTAAACTCAAGGTGGCGCTCCATATACAGGGTGTCAAGCGCCGAGTTAATCCGATGTTCAAATCCCAATTTTCTAATCAATCCAAATTCGGACAATGGTCCCAACTCTTGCTCGTATATAGTTCAATAAGGGTACAAGTCAACGTCGCATCCGTAAACGCCCAATATTTATCCATCGATTAATCGGAGAAAAAGTGGGCTCAATCTCATTTCCGAGCTGAAAAGAGCCATTACAAGAGCGCCGTTGATTCTTTGAACAATTATTATTTCGGAGCAGAAACCGTGATAAGGAAAAGTGGACAGCCGAAGAGCGCCATCTATGTTCATGGGACTTTTTTTTGAGGGGGGGCCTTGATTGGCAGTTACCAAATGGTTTAACAAAACGGCGCTAATTAGAGGCAAAAAAAACCCAGAGTCCAGTTTTTTTGGGGGGGATGCCGGTGCTAATTAAGGCCCACCGTAAATTTCCGGTTGTCCAAAGACATGGAAGCCGGTGGCCACTTCCGGTTTCCATCTGGCCATGCAATCTCGACCGCCAGGTTTTCATAACCGACTCCAGGCCCAGAGTTGCCCACGCCGAGAGGCTCGTAATCTCAGTGCGACAGTGGTTCCCAGTTCCCCCGCCAGGGCACCCCGCGAGGGGGGGTAGGGTCAGCGCAGAGCAGATTGCTCATTGGAGCATGGGTTAGTCATTAGCCGGCGGGTTAATGAGAAGTCACCCAAGGGTGTGACCAATGTGACATCCCTGAATTCGAGCTTGCTTTCACGCTTGGCCACGTCGATTATCTACGGCGCTGCATGCGTGCCTCTGCAGAAGTGACCGCGCCGCCATCTTAATGTCGGTTTCTGAGACAACTACGGTTCGCAAAGATGGCGGCTATGGCGAGACGTCAAAGCACTTACACCCTGCTACTGCAGAAATGTGTTATTGGACGAACTTAACTTTAGATACAGGGATCACCGTTAAGAGTGACCACCAAAAAAAATGCTACGTAGGTCACTGTACACAGGTGGTCACTATACAAAGAATGCCTGAATTAAATTATAATAATAAACGTGTATACACTGTACTTGTGCATGAATTCTTTAATACCCGTAGTAAAAAAACCACTAAACCAAAAAAGTACAGAATCATCATGTCTAAGGGTTAAAGCAAGATGTAACGTGACTCATCTGTTATTTGGTCACTTTTTAACTTTAAGGTACATTGGCAATGTAAAAATTGCAAAAAATACAACACACACTGGTCACTGCACACAAAAGAAAGGTGGTCATGGTCACTATACAGAGAATTTTTATAAAGGAAATGTAAGCTAGAAAAAGCAATACACTAAAAAGTGGTCAACATAAACAGGTGGTCACTTTTCCAGGTTTTACTGTATATCCACCTAATTAGTTGAAATCGTGGGTTGCACCATTTCATAATGGCGTCAATCAATCGCAACGAGGAATTCCCAAATTCCGAAAGAATTCGAATAAGCGGCCAAAACACATTAGTGGACAAAACAAGACAGAACCTCGTTAATACGAACTGATTGCTAAGCACCCGTTGTACGAAACATATGGATAATCGGATCATTAGTTGCTACGAAGGACTTCGACAAACTAGGTCAAACCAATCATTATTACAAATCAACCAAAGTTAAACTTTACCATTAACAAGCAGCATATTATTTCACAATTTTATTAACAAGACATAGAATTATGGAGAAGATAGTTTTAGATTTTTAAGATTTGTAGATTTTACAAGGTTCCTCCAGAAATTTCATTTGAAACTTCCCCGACCTATCCAGGTTTTAAAAATTTTCCGGACCCATATGACGTTAAAAATTGTCGTTTTCAAGAATTGACACTGGAAAATATTTTTTTTTTAATTTTTAAAAAATTGCATGAAAATTTGGTATTCGTAAAAAGGTTGAAAATTTGTGCTCGGAAAATGTGGAAAATTTGTACTCGGAAAACGTGGAAAATTTTGCAAATCTGTGCACCGAAAATGTGGAAAAAAGCTTTGCAAATTTCTACTCGGGAAAAGGACCCCGAACTAACCTTGTAGAAGTATTGATTTTGGATCGCGATGACTGCGTTGAATTTCCCTGACGTTTTCAAAATAAACCATTCTTCTCTGACATTTCCAGATCATTGTCAACTTCCCTGACGTTTCCAGGTTTTCCAGGTCTGGGGGAACCTTGTTTTAAAATGAAAGCGTGGAAAACTCACGAATGTTTAAATTCACATTTCTTAACCATTTCTTAATTCTTTGCCTTCGTTATCTACAGGCAAACCAATTAATGTACATTGAAAATATTTAATAACTGAACCTCTGAAATCCTCTTAAAAATTCCGATAAAGAGCGAAGAGCGTGCTCAGAATAAAACGTACCGATTTGAAATTTTTTTGAATTTCCCGCGCTGTAACAAAGGCTGGAGCGTCTCAGGTCCTGCAAAGACGATCCGCGTGGCGCCATCTATCGACAAAACTAGTAACTACTAAGCGATCACTAACAACTTCGGACAAGAACTCAGATTAAAAGAGTCAATCTCCGATTAATCAGCGTTTAAAATCGACTTTTACACGATTTTCGATTAAGATCTCAAAGTCAGGACGAAACGGCGCTTCAGTTTACGGTTTTTCTGAAGCAAGAAATTCATGAAAAGAAAATCGAATGCAATTTTTGGCGCTGGAAAACATTCCGTGTCCGTGAAAATTTCGATTAAATCATGAAATCAGACTTTGCTAAGCCGCGGAAAAGAAGTTAATCAAAAAATCAATATTGCCGTCACGAACCCAATAGAGCTTCGGCCAATGGATAGGAAAAAGAAAAGAAATTAAAAAAAAAAAGCAAGAGGAGGAGGAGGAGGAGGCTTAATTAATCACCATTTTTTAATTTCGTTTAATCCGCGAAACCAATTACTCATTTTAATGAATTTTGTATAAATTATAATGGGGGAAAAAGCAGCCCTTTTTCCATCGGTTTCCATCGATTTATGGACTTAATTTATTCAACACGTAGTTAGTATGCAAATCCTGAGCTGGTGGTACGTGCGAGGCGCCGCCATACTTGTTTCTAATAAATTTTCACGCCGATAGCCGCCCAACCGCCCCCATTTTTAATTAATTCATTCAGAAAATGTTGGCTTTGTAATTACATTTGTGTCAGTTTCAGTTAAGATGGCTTTTCTTTCGTAATTAAAATGCTGGGGCGAGTGGGGAGTTTTACACTTCGATATTATTATTATCATTTTTCGGAGTATAGTCGCATCGGCTGCGGGACTAAACAAAAATATGCAAATGAAAATGAATGCACATTTTTAATAAGCAATCTCCAGAATTAATCGAGTTTAAAGCGGGGGTGGGGTGGGGGGAGAAAAGGAAAAGTGGCGTCACTGGAACAGGCTCCGTTCCGAGGGTAGATGGCGCCACCGGTTAAGCTATGTTCGCACAGGCTCCTAAATGTTTACTTAGCTAAGAGAGTCACCTAAAAGTCAGTTAGGAGAGTAGCGTTCGCACCGTTCTCCTAAGTTCAGAAATTAGCTAAAGCACCGAATGGTAAATGACATCGTCTGCTTCATAATTCCACCAGCTTGCAATTTCTGCTAGATTAATACGATGACTCCAGCAGAATACAGGTTTTGGTTAATGTTGTGCTACATTCAACTTGCTAATACATTAATTGTGTGCCTTCAAAATGCATATTTTCAGGCATAAAATGCTGACATACATGTAATTGCAACAACCGGACTGCGTGGTCTGGCATCATAGTCACTTAGGAGTCTCCTAACTTTACTCTCCTAGCTAAGAGAAGTTTTTTTAGGAGAGCTGCATTCACACGTCCATTTAGTTGACTCTCTCCTACCGTTTTCAGACTTAGGAGACACTTAGGAGCCTGCGCGAACACAGCTTTAGACGTTTCACTGCAGGTATTGTAAAGCGCATAAAAAGTTATGGCGCTCCCTCGAGTCACCAATTAATAGAAAATTGGCGATCCATAACCTCACTCAGCTTACGAATGATAATCTATGCGAGGCTATTGGAACCTTACGCCATGGTGTTGAATTCCCTTTAACATTTAGTTCTTAATGTTTAAATCATGTTTTTCTTGACTTCACATACCGTAGAAAATAAGGGATTGCCATAAAAGATGTCCTTCCTTTTTCCGGGTTTTTAGACTTCCTCTCCCCTCTCCAGTCATCTGAAACTGATGACTGTTTAAGAACAAGTTGACATCCGGACGTCGGCTTTTCTTGAACCCCTCCCCCTCCTGACCGCTAGTGCCCATTTTCACATACCCCCTCCCCTCCCTTTGCCGGACGTCCTATATGGATAGCCCCTAATAGATGTTTGGAACTACTCTCATTTGCCATAGGACTCCCTCTTAACGAGATTCGACTGTAAATGTAAATCATACATGTATGACGTATGCTTACATGACTAAGACAAAACTTAAGACAAACCATACGACTCTTAAGACAAATCATACAACTCAAGACAAATCATATGACTTAAGACAAATCATATGACTCTTTAGACAAATCATAAGACTAAGATTTAAATCTTGCTTATCTCTTGAAAAATCGATCCTAGAATTTTTGAAAAATCCTGGTGACCAGATTAAATTTCACAATTTCACGGAAAAGGTGTCAGGTATGGCACGCGAGCGCCATCTTGTTCCATCTTTTCACAAAATTCGTGGCCAAAAAATGACCCTTTTAATGTCGTGTTTTCCCGGCCCCACAGATGGCGCTGCCCGTCGCCTCGAGAGCAGCCAACCAATTAACAACGACGTTCAATTTGTTTTTATTTACAACTCTCCAACAATTTTCCCTTTGACAAGATTTCGTACGTGGCTGTGAAAAGAAACCATTTCGATGAATGCGCTAATTAATGAGTTTTCCATCAGAATGCATTTCAATTAAGCTTTTGTGCCGACCGCGGTCCTAAAAACTCGAATCAATAACGGAAAACGGACCCCGAAAATGTGACGCACATCGATTTTTCTCCTCCCAAAACCTAATTTGCACGTTTTTAAAACCGCTGCAAAATCGCTCGCCGCGCCCCCTTTCTCAATAATTCACAACCGGAAAAATACTTTGTCATTACGCCAAATATACCATTTTTCCGATGGCCGATGATCAAGTTGTTTTGTTACAGAAAACGTGGGAATGACGCATTATTCATTAGCCGACAAATTGAAAACAATGCCCATAGTTTGGAGACCAAGCCCTGAATTACTGAAATTCTGGTAAATTGGGAGAAACCGCCTTCTTCGGTAATTAAAGGGCGCTCTTTAAATGATATCGTGCCATATTAATAACGACAAACAAAATTTTTAGGAAATGATTAGCGTCTACTACTCGTTTGGAGTGAACTGCGCATGCTCGATGCCAGAAAATTTGGCCAATGACAGCAAGATGCTAAAACGCTGGTTGGATGAGCCTATAGTCAAATCCCACCCACGTTTCACCAGTGACACAATTCTGCAAGAGTTGTCTATTTCCGGTTAAAGACTGTTTTACTTCGAGTGAAACGGTTTCTAAATTCATTAAAACGACACAGCGACAACCATCAAATCACAATGGCATGCACCAACCATCACAATGACCTCTCCAAGGACAACAAGCACCTTCAGAAAGTTTAGTTGTTGGTGCAGCTAAAGGACAGTATTGTCACTTACCAATGCATTACAACTTGCTGCATCCCAAAACTAAAAAAATTAAATTGTGTCCTTTCTTACATACATACATGTATAGTGCTTCTGAAGTGGGAGTGCAACATGTACAGGTTATGCCAATGTTTACCGCCAGAGGCGCTTTTAGCTCCACGGAATCCGCCATGGCGAGATCCTCCATCTGGTGGATAGTTTCAAACGCGAGGAATTTTACAGTTGGATGTCGACCTTCTTTTCAATGCAAGGGCAGGCTCACTACAAACAAATGCCAGAACTAAATATTGGGGAAACCATGGTGAAGCCTGTCCGTTGTGCCAGAGTCCAGTGGAGGACCTTGAGCATGTCTGGAGGGGGTGTCAAGTGCCGGGGCCTCCACCGGACCTCTGGACCAATTTGGACACACCTACCTTGCTTGGTCTGGATACAGGTTGGTTGGTTGGTTTGTGGATTTTTAACGTTGGCCTATTTCTGCACACGAGGGCTAAACACCAACGTCAGGGGATGTGTCAGTGTATCCTACCTGGGAATTTTGCCTATGAAGGGGGACTTTTACCCCCACAAGAGGGATCTTTAACGTGCAGAGATCAAACGGGATCTACACGGGACCTCGGTTTAAACTCTCATCTGAAAGAGCCGCCACTTAGAGAATTTTGCACATCCTCAAAATTCTCACCGACCTCGACCAGGGAGTGAACCCCGCTAGTTAGGCTCGAGAGGCAAGCGCGTAACCCACTCGACCATCGGCGCCGGCGCGGTGGGGGTGCATCTACACATTATGCTGTCATTTTGACGAAAATGACAGCATAGTCTGACTTTTAACCTATTAATAGGTTGAATCTACAGTGAAACCTGTTTAGAGTGACCACCAAAAAAAGTGCTGTGTTGGTCACTGTACACAGGTGGTCACTATAAAATGAATGCGTGAATTACATTAAAATAATGAACATGTACACTGTACTTATGTATGTAGACTGTAATTAATGTAGTAAAAAACCACAAAATTAAAAAAGTACAGAATCATCATGTCCAAAGGTTAAAGCAAGATGTAAAGTGACTCATCTGATATCTGCTCACTTTTTATGGTACATTGCCAATGTAAAAATTGCAAAAAAGACAACACACATAATTTGGTCACTGTACACAACAGACAGGTGGTCACTGGTCACTATACAGAGAATTTTTATGAAGGAAACGTATACTAGGAAAAACAATATACTAAAAAGTGGTCAACATAACCAGGTGGTCACTTTTCTAGGTTTTACTGTATTAAAAATCTTTTGATTATGCAGATAAACGTACATGTTTAGGTGGCCACATCATTGAATTGAATTGAATCGCGTACGTGATCTTTTCTTGTTTTAATCGAATCAACATTGTAATTAAACGTGCCTCGGCACTGCCAGCTGGTAATTTTCGCCAGTGTAAGGGTGCGCATTCGTTGGTAATGCATTTGGTATCAAATGATATCAAATGAGGGTGTAGCAGGTGGCACTTCGCACTTTAAGCCTGGCTTAACGCTACACCCTCATTTGATATGCATTACTAATTGTTTGCCCGGTAGTTGGCGCTAGTGGTCGGTAATTTAATTTTTTAAATTGTAAGTACCAACGGCTACGTACCCTTATAGTTGTTGAAGTTTATGATCACGCATTTCTTTGCCAGAAAGTTTTGTTAACACGTTTTTTTGCTCGTACGCGTTCCCAAAATAAGCACTTTCTTCGACGAGGCACTTTGTCATTTGCGTGACACTTACTTATACGTTGTCACGATTCACGAAGCATTCTCATTGTCGTCACGTGTCCAAATTTGCAACTCGGAATTTTTTTTTACATTTTGCCGAATTTTGTAGCCTCTGCACTCGCGCAGTTTTGGAGCCTTTTAGCCACTTTCGAGCGAATTTTAGGTTTTCCATTCGCACAGTTTTGGCAACATACATGTACCTGTCTTTTAGCCCTTCGGGTAAGTGACTACGCATTTTTAGCCACTTAATTCTAGCGGATTTGGGATAAGCCGAATTTTTATTATTCGTACTCGCACAGGTTTGGCAAGATAGCCGTCTTAAAATCGTCTCAAGTTAGCCCTTCCGATAAGCGACTATATATGGTTTAATTTTTTGCCACTTTCCACCGAATTTGCGTTTGACGAACTTCTGGCATACAAAGGTTAAAAAATTTTAAACGAAAAGGTTGATCCACATTTAAGCGAATTTTAGCCATTTTACAGATAATTTTAGCCTTTGCACCTAACTGTCTTTTATCCCTTCCGGTGAGTGGCTATGGATTTTTAGCCACTTTCCAGCGGATTTGCGTTTGGCATGCAAAGGTTTAAAAAGGTCGATCCATATTTAAGCGAATTTTAGCAAATTTGCACTCGCGCACTTTTGGTACGTACAGTAACCAAACTGCCTTTTAGCCCTTCCGGTGAGTGGCTATATACTTTCAAGCAGTGAGCTACAGTAGAACTCCAATTATCCGAACTCCGACTATCCGAATCGCTTTCAGAAAATAAATTTAAGTCGGAAACGTACATTCATGTACAATGTACATGTACTGCGATTCGCATTGGCTACCCGAAAACGGTTCAAGACAGTCAAACAGCTTATTTTGAC
>JAQGBX010000567.1:0-33751 GCA_034698745.1 Megaphyllum sjaelandicum | reverse complement strand
ACCAACACATGGTGGTCAAACTTACTTACACAAAGTCCAGAAAAACGTCCACACTTTGCAGTAGCTCAAACAGGAAGGAAGTACAAAAGTTGGGAGAACAAAGTTCTACCCAAAAAGTGGGGTCTACACGAGACCCCCTGCAAACGACGTCACTGGAAACCTGGTGGCCAATTGGACCACCCACAAGTCCGTGGCGCTTCCCCCAGTATTCAAATTTCTCCCGCCGTTTTTGAGGATTTGAAATAGAACACTGGTTGAAGCGCCATACTTAAAAGCTAAACACTTATAGCTATGCGCGCTATTTAAATCTAACATGCGCGCCTAAAACACTTCAGTAATTAGAACACACTGACGTGACAACATGCAAATGTCACGCCCCACGTGAGGTGCTCAGGTGAACACCAGAAATGACGCACGTGGCGTTACAGCACCCTGTAACTAGTTGCGCGCACCTCACGTTGCTGCTGCCAATCCGAAATTAACTTTATAACACATATAAACAACAGATCGTACGTTTGTTTGTTACAACAATGGCAGACATCGTATCTGATAAACTGAAAACATAAACATTTTTTATCAACACTTATCTTCTTTTTAGTGCAAATATGCACGCGTTAAGCACTTATTTTTCCCATTTGTCTGGGATATCATAACATTGAACCATTTATTACGTGACATGTACACGTACGCTAGACTTATCAAATAATTTTTTTAGTTTGTTATCATGACCTTCTTTTAGCAAGTATCATAGTTTAAATTCAAACTGAAATATTTTTAACCAAAGAATCAGTAATTGTGTTTCTGAAAAATAAAACAAAAATTTTAAGCAATTATTTTGAAAAGAATACAAAAGATTTTTTCCTAACAATAGGGTTTTTATAAGATATAAGTACAATAAAATAAAAAAATATATTTAAATCAATGCTTTACAAAATTGTTATTAATAAAAAATAGCATGATGTTTTGCAATTTTTATATTAACAATTTCTCAGGTACACTAATACTGTATTAACTTTATCTGTACATTTTATGTACAGAATCTTATTTGAACAAACTGTGAGTATTTCAAAATAACGTAGTTTATTAAATATGAACTAGCTTGTAATTATATTAGGGGTCCCCATAGTCCATACTTGGAAAACCTGAAAAATTTATAGAAATCAAAAATGTCTTGAAAAAGCAGAACAGAATGACTTATTTATGAAAATTTAGGAAAATTCAAAGTATTAATGTTGTTACAATTCAAGTAAACAATTCATTTGATAATAAATTAGCAACTTTTTTATTCTTTTCGTAAAACGAATTGGGAAGATGTCTAGCCTATTCCATGATAAATTTGAAAACGTTTTGACTGTTATCGAATATGGATTGGCAAAATTTTTAACAGTTTACGAGAAATTATGAGCAAAATTTGGAACCTGCTCAGAGTACAAATTTTCTACATTTTGCAAATATGTATATTTCAAATGTGTAATGAGGATAACATTGGTATATGTCCATTTTGACGTGGTTTTAGGTCAGGAAAAAATCAGGAAAGTAAAAAATGAATTTTCCGGAGAAACTTAATTGTGTTAAAATGTGATCAATTGGAAGCGTTTTGTAAACGATAAATATTTAAAATAGTCTAAAAGTATTTGACGCCCTTTATAAACAGCCCTTATAAAATGCGATTCAAGTGACAAAAGGATGGTATTTAATCTAAACCAAAAAATGTTGGTTTAGTCATTGACCAATTCATTACTGACTAGATAAGTCAGTAAAAAATGACTTATTTTAAAATGTCAGAGAAATCTAACGTGGTGATATTGCCACAATTCTAAATTAATGATGACACGATTTTATCTCAGGGCCTATTTAAAAATGTTGAAATTTTTTTCTGTACAAATTTGTACAATTTTCACCAATTTCAGAGGACAAATTTGCGAAAGATTTCGAAGCAACATTGCAAACTTTTACACCTTTTCGTAATATAAATGTGCAAGATTTCACTGCAATCTTTCTAAGCACAAATTTACAAAAAATTCAATTGTTTTCGAGTACGGATTTCTAAAAATTGTAAAAGTTTCAGAGAAGAAATTTGTAATATTTTCAAGAAATTCCGAGGAAAAATTTACAAAATTCGCAACCATTACAGAACACATATTTTTCACACTTTCCGAATACAAATTTAGCATGCTGAAATTGTAAAATATTCAAAATTTTCTTAGTTAATTTTTAAAATATTCAAAATTTTCAGTTGCAAATTGGGTAAAATATTGAATATTGTCCTTTGTCGATTTTGCAAAATTTAACACAGACATATGCATGTTAATTTTGACATTGTCATTAGTCAGGGAATTTTGTTTTGTTTTAAAACCTGGAAAAGTCAGGAATGTTCTGGAAAGAACCTGCTTAAGTTTCAATTTTAGAATCTATTTTTAAATTCCTTGCATGGCGACACATTTCGACTAATAGCAAACCCAGATAAAAATACGAATATCTAGTTCACAATCCAAAGGTTTAAAAGCGATACTAATTGCAATTCTGAGAAATGTTTTTTTGAAAACGATAAGCCATATAACGTCGACAATAAATTATCTCACCTGTAATTGCAACTCATTCTTTTATATATATATTATGCCCTTGATCGTACACAATAGCTGTTGATAATAATATATTTTTCCATTTTTTATTTATTAGACACTGATAACATTTCCTTATATTAAGGCGTAATGATCGAGCTTCGTGGCACTTCAAGCAGAATTTTCAGAAATGGCTTCTTCGAATAAAAATTTTGATCTTTGCAGTAAGTTGTGGAATTAATTTACGTTTTATTTTATTTAAACTATGCAATTTTTTGTTTTGAACAACATATTTTTGACGATACAATAGATATTCTTTTTGAACAAGTCGATGATATCACTTTCGTGGACGATGAGAAAAAGTTGAAAGAATATCTTTGCGTGGCGTGTGGTTATGTGGCCATCAGCCATTGCTTTGCCAATTGCAGTGATATCTTCTGCACTAGATGTTACCAGCTATATTTCAAGAGACATTGTCCTTCTTGCGACGCCATCTTGGCATCGGTATGATTTATCCTTTATTTTAAAATTGTTGAACATTCGTTGATGTTAATTTGATGTTAATTCGTGGCTTTTTTGTAATTAAGAACAACCATTATGACGAATTTGAGGCTGATATTCTTCGGTTGAAAGTTCAATGTAAATTCCCAAACAATGGCTGTAAAGAAGAAGTTTTATTAAGAGACTTTCTGGTAAGTGAAATTGTACTTTATAGTTTTAAAATATTCATTGTCAACTGGAAATATTTAAAATTCATCATTTAAATAATTATTATTATTCTGTTTCTTTGTAGTGCAGGGGAAGTGGTTATTTCATTTAAGTTTTATTTTTAAAAAAATATTAATAAAAATATGTTTAATTTTTAAGCAGTAGGTTGTCCTGATTAAATTACTCTATATTTATTTTCACACTGCAGTGTACAGAAAAAAACCATAGAATTTATATTTTAAAAACTCCCATTTATTAAAAGGGTTTTGAAAATTAAAATTTTAAACTTCTTGCTAAATTAATTTCAATTGTAAATCAGCGCAAAATTGATAACATCTTAATACAATTTTATTTTACAGAAACATGTCAAGTCGTGCAGATATTCAACTAAGAGAATTAAACCCAAATTATATAAGCCAAATTTAGCTAATGAAACTCTCGAAAAGGTTAAATTTTATTTGGCTCTTTAAGATCGCATAATTTAACAAACGTAATTATTAAATGTATGCTTTTATTTCGTTTGCAGTTAACTACTGATTTCAACCGCATCGAAGAAGAAATCAAATTAATGCAAATTAAAACTGAGCAACAAATAAAAGAAATTGCTATTAATGCAAAACACAAGGAATCTCAAAAAGAAAAGGAAGTTTATGATAAAAAATTGCAGAAGGTAGCTATTAAAAAACCCAGTAAATTGACTGTTAAATAAGCTTATAATATAGGGAATAACTTTAAAATAAAACATGTTTAAATGTTGTATTTTAGCTGACTGAGTCAACAGAAGCAATGGTGCAAAAATGTGATTAGGATGTTAAAGTATTGCGAGATCAAAACAAAAACAACTTTGAGAAAATAAAAGTCGACTTGATGACTGAGTTAAAAAATTTAAATGCTGTCGGTTTTCAAAAGGTAAAAGTTGGAAATAAATCAGTTTTGAATTAAAGACATTTGATTTTGTACTCATTTTCATGACGATGAACATTATAAAAGAATCGTATTAGAAGCGGAAATAAAACAGATTAAGGAAGATGTGAGAAAAATTGAAGCTTCTAATTTGCAAAAGGTAAATAACACACATGATTTTCTAAAAATTGTAACTATTCCACAGAAAATAGGTAATGTGCCAGTAATAGTTCGTTTAATAGAGCTTTGTAATAACAGTTTTTATCTCTAAGATTTATTATTTAAAATTTAAAGTTTGAGAAAGGTGAAATAAAATCAGGAGTTGTTAATTTCGACGTTATATTCAATGCAGAATGTCAAATTGTTGCAAGAGGAATGTAATAAAAAGTGGAAAACATCCAAAAGGAATATGAAAACGTGAGTGATTCTTTTAGAAAACGTTTAATTTCAAAAATTATAATGATGGCTAATTTGTGAGCATTTTTAACAGGAAATTCAAGAATTCAAGAATCAGATCGACATAATTAAGACAGAACATAAATTAGTAAGCAACAATAATATCTATAGTCGTTTTTTTTATAGAAAACGAACTATTGTAAGACTTATTTTAAGAAAAAATGTAATGCTGCGTATGAAATCATTACTCATTATTTGAATTTTTACTAGGAAATACAACACGTACAAGAACAAGTACAAGAATTGACGGCCAAAATTGATGCGTTGAAGTATTCTCAACAAGGTAATGTTTAATCTTGTTTGGAAGATCTTTTGGAAAAAATTGATTTCATTTTCCCTTAATGGTTAACTAACAATGCTAATTTCTAGTTAGTTATAAAGTCGTCCACTTTAACATTTTCATGCTATTTTACGTTAAAATAATATTGTTCAAAAATATGCTTCTTATCAAAAGTCAAATGCAAATTTAGTTAAAATCTACCAATATGGGGTCAGTGCAAACGTATAAATTCCATTGGAAATTTTTAACAAAATTCGAAATAAGCATGTTTTGCTCAATTTTTTTTTAATTTTTAAACTTTAAACTTTTAAAAAAATTTAGAATGCTTTCCAAAATTACGAGCTTTTTAGCTGAGTATAGGATGACGTAATGTAAATAGGTTCACAAGCCGCTTTTTTTGCATGGAAAAAACACTGCAGCGCCGCCAAATTAACCCGTGTAATGAAATCGTAAAAGCTAAACAGAGTAACATGTCCCTTTATCTCATTGGCTTCTATGTTTATGCTAATTAATGAGCGTGTTTTAGAACATGGATGAGTTGGCACAGAATATAGAACGTTTCAAGAAAATTCGAACGTTTTTGAAACATTTGAACGTTTTTCAAAATTAATAACTTTTTATACAAATTCAAAAAAAAATTCAGAAAAAAATGTAAAACGTTGGTGAAAATTCGAAACATATTAGAAAATTTAGAAAGTTTTATAAAAATTCGAACGTTATAGAAAGTTCAGAACGTTTTTGAGATTTTATAAAGTTTTAGAAATGATTTATAGTTTTACAAAATTCTAAAACGCTTTAGAAAATTCCGAACGTTTTTTTACAAATTCCGAATGGCGCAAAAATGAGAAAAGATTCGCTAAACTTAAAGCATTTAACAGTTTTTAAGAACATTTACCGCACATTCTAAAATTTTAACGACTTTTGAACCTTGACAAACATTTCGAATATCAAAAATTTGGAACGTCACAGAAATTGTTCGCGTATGTGACACATTATACCCTCGTGATTTCTGATACATTGTCCTTTTTCTACAGATGCTTCTTCTGATATATTTCTTTGGAAGATTTCGAGATTTACGAAAATATTCAAGGACTTGGTGGAAAAGAAACTAATTAAATATCCGAGTGGAGAATATTTCACGCATCAAAATGGATTGAAATTCAGGCCAGAGATCTACACTGATGAATACTCTGAATACGTTTGTATTCGTCTAAGTTTCTCTGAGGATGTTAGTCTTTCTTCACCGTATTTGCATTCGAGAAAATTCCTTTTGATCGATCAAAATTCAGCCGAAGATAATGTCGAATTAATCGACCGTCCGCTATATAGCTCCCCAAAAGACATGATGTCACTATTTTTCTCAAATTCATTGTTGTTTCCTACCCGTCTTTTGCGTAGCGAAAACAAATACGTGAAATACGACGAAATCATGATTAAAATCGTCTTGGAGCCAATTGCTTTATTGTGGAAGCAAATTGACTCCTAAGATGGCGTCCTTGAGTGGCGACGATTATTCAAAAAAGAAGAGAGATGCAATCGATGGGGTAAAATTGAGTTTGACGAGTAAACCATTTAAAACGAATCACGCGGGATACACGGCGCATCTTAAATTATATTTAAAAAGCATTCATGAAGGCGAGGGAAAATACATCTCAACAATTTTCTATTTTCTATTGGGAGAACACGATGCAGTTCTTCCACTTCCGTTTAAATGCAAATACACGATAAGTCTAATTGATCAATCAGACTCTCCAACAAAGGAAAATATAAGCGAAGAAGATACTAACGAATTTAAAGAGGGGGATAAACTTTGGAGGAGTCATATTATTCCACAAAGTATCGTGGAAAGTTCGAAGTACTTAAAAAATGATTCGATTGTAATTCAAACTACTCTGATAATTGTTTAATCTAAATTGTTCAAACGTATTTTTTGGCTTTTTTATTACTAGTTTGGCAAGTTGATTAGAATGCTTTTTTCCCATTGTTTCTGAGCAAAAATGCGATACAATCATTTTTAACTAAATACTAAGTTTGATTAAATTGTTATTAACGTTTCTACATCGGCATAAACATTTACACGGTTTTCGTCTATTTTGTAGTAACGTTTTTGTAACGAATGAATTGTTACATTTGACATTTAACGTTGTGAATAAATGTTTAATAGGATTTTCGCATCGTTAAATGCCAATAAATATATTTATTTATCATATGCTATGATGACTCATTAACTTCTGCTTGATCTTTAAACACTTTTAAAAAAATCTTTTACAATTATTAAAAAAAACCTTTTTCGAAAGTAGCACATGTTGCAAAAATTAATTGAAAAAAGTAGGCAACTTATTCACAAAACAATTGGTGCGATGATGGCATATTCACGATTATTTTACAAATTTAATCTTAATTTTTTATAATTAACATTTACTAACTTTCGTATGTCTTAAAAAAAATCGTGTTATTATACCTGGTGAGTTTTAAATCTGGTTCTATTAGGCGCTATAAAATATAGCTATTTTCGGTGACCTTCAAATATAACTTTAAGGTTATTGCGTTAACATCTTCAAAACCAAAATAGTTAGAGCAAAATGTTTAATTAGAAAGTTATAGGGCATCGTAAAATTAGTTTAAAAGGTGCATTTACACATTCCAAAAAACATTTTAAATTCCTTAATGTTTGCTAACCTGCACAGCATAACTGCAATGCAAGAATGATCCTACTAGGATATTCGGGGGCAGGTCCAATTCCACAAATTAATCACTGAAACTGGGTGAATTAAGAAATGAAATTACAATAATTTAAAGCACATTTTATGGGGTCGAGGTATATTGCACTAATCAGTGTTTCTACATTGATTATTTATTCAGTTTAAATGCTAAATCTGTAAATTGGCCCTGCCATCGAATAATGAAGTACGAGCTTTCCCGCATTATAATACTGCTGTGCAGGTTAGGAAACATTCTAAAAGCTTAAATGTTTTTTGGAACGTGAATATTAATAATAGAATTGCAAAAATGCAGTCATCAAACTAACTTAACGATGCTCTACAGCGTTCTAATTGAACATTTTGCTCTAACTATTACAGTTTAGAAGATGGTAGCGCAATGACCTTGAATTTACATTCTAAGGTCACCGAAAATACGCTTATTTAAAAGCGCCTAATTATATTACCAGAATATCACAAACTCAGATTATTACCTCTAACACAATCTAATAAAAACATGGTACGTGTTATAAAACATGTAAAACATAGCATCATTAGTTTTGAAAAGGTACACGGACAATTTCTGCTGATTTTGAAAGAAATTACTCTATGTTGAGATTGTTTGAAAAAAATGTCTGAAATTACTAAAAAAATGTCAAATTATTGCACAGTTGTACAACTTTATTAAAGCTTAAAATTCTTTTGACGTTTTAGACATCTATATTTAATATTGAATTATAGATAAAAATAGAAATATTGATGAAATACATATCATTTCTGTTTTAGAGCGTCCAAACGTTAAATTTATTCATGTTTATCACGTTTTTCATGCGCATATGTTGTATTTTTATTATACTTTTATAAATCAATAATTATAATACTAATTGAATCAATTGAAGACAAAAACGGTCGTCTCTAATACGCAGCTTAAATTGCTATATATACGTCATTTCTATTTGTGGGCTATCAAAAACCAAATGGAAAAGAGCTTTACTTCGTCGTAATAAATCGCCTTCATTAGTTGTATAGTAATTTTTGGAAAATAAAATGATAACTGAAAAAGACAACGCGAATTACCCCTAAATAATAAAAATGTGAAAAGCGGTGACGTTTTCAAGATGGCGTCAACGACCGTTTTTGTCTTCAATCGTTTCATAGTGAATACAACCTAATTGTTCTTAAATCTAGATTTCGCCTACTGCATCCACGTTCAAAACAAAATTTCATGTACTACAAATGTACATGAAACGATTACTTTAATGAAAAACTTTATATGAAGTAAAAGGTAGGCGAAATCTCTAATTCTTACGGTTTTTTTTTGCGAAATTTTAAGAAATGTAATGATTTAGCGCGACTTTTATTTGTTAATTATCAAATCTTAGAGATACTGTTTTCTGTAAATTACATTTAATTGCAGGATAACTTGTGATTTCCGGCAATTAAATCTAAAAAGGACATGTATTATTTAATATACTGTATAAGAAAGCTGGATAATCCATCGACGTCCGCTTCGGCATCTTCCATCTGCTGTATGATTTATTTAAAAAAAGAGCCAAACATTGATGCTATTAATTAGTAATCTGTTCGTGGTAAAGCTTGTCATTTCTCTAGGTTGGGGAAGATTTCAATATGTATATCGTATTACATTTTTTTACAAGAATTGCAAGATTTGTGTTCTTGACCATATTTAATTCGTCATGGGCTGGAACGATTAGAATTTGGTCAAGGACAGAAATCTAACTTTTGTCTACTGCACCGGACCTCTTGACACAGTACAGTACGTTCTTGATGTCAGAAAATCTACTGTACCTTAAATTGTTGATATTATAGAATATTTTATGTTTACTGTATGTACAGGTATACATGTATACATCAACGCTATACCGGTGCTGAATCTGAAATTTTTGAAGACTTCAAATAGAAATGTGACTTTTTTTTTAAGCATTTCTTCCCAGTTTCAAAATTGAGAATTTTTAAGCTTTGGTGTATGCTTTTAAAATTATTAATGGAAAGCCGTGTTAAATCATCTACATGTATGTATTTGCATACTGTACATGTTTGCACTTGAAAAATCAAGCAAAGATTACGCCATTCTGCGAAATTAAGGGAAAAAAACCGATTTGCGTAAGTATATATTTTCAAATAATATAATTTCCCTATTATTAATATACAACCTTGAATACACCAGAAGTTAATTTATCATAAATTAAACACGTGCATATTATAAAAGCTCGTAGACATTATATAAATAGTTTTTTACAAACGCCTTCAGGTAATGATAAAATGAAATTGCTTTTAATCTTTAATCTTTAAAAATATATTGTATTTGTACCGAACATGCTGTAATTTCGGATTAAATTTAATGTATAATTCTTACCATATTTTACAGCTGATAAAATAACAATCAGTTACCATATCAATATGCATGTACGAGCACGTACTACACTATTTTTAATGATACGCATTAACTTATAAATAAAAAACAAGAAATGCAGTATGATCCACATTCGTTTCTCTCTTATTTACAGTGTATTAATTTTTTCCAAAACATTAACAATTACATTTCTGACGCTTTTTAAATGTCATTGATGATGAAAATTATTATAACTCTCCTCTTTTTTGAGCGCGCATGCATGATTTATGGTAATTGTCTTATTATTCTGAAATTCCGAAGTGTCTGCCATTCTTGTACTGCTATTGTATTTTTAGGAGTGTATTTCTTAAGGAACCTACTGTAATTCACATGTTCAAGTGGTATGCGATCGTTTCTTTGGATAAATGACTAGGGATTAGTACTAAAAAAATTCCTTGGCATTCGAGTGTTTGCTTCCCTGTTGCAAATTATGGCAATAAAATATCGCGATAATATTAACTGACATTAAAAGCAAATGGGGTCGAAACAGCGCAATTAAATTTCAGGGATAAATCGACTAAAAAATTATTTTTCGTGGACGGAGTAGAAAATTTTGTATTAATGATTATGCAAACATATACATTTTCCGTCACTCTGCTTTATTTCTTATTCTTAAGGTTACCGTAGAGCAGTGTTGGATGAAAGCTACATAATAATGTCATACATGACGTACCATGCACGTCATTTCCATATAAACTATACATTATATGGTGTACACAATATGTTTTCTTTAGACTTTATCAAACGCCTACGTGTTGTTAATTTAACAAAAGAGTTGTTTATCGTTGCTGTCATCTTCTTCAAATTTTACTTTACAAAAAGTAGGTTTATGATCCTCGTTAAATGCCTTTATTTAAGGTTGAAATTTCGTTAAGTATTCCTCTTACAAGTTTCCGCATAATTTTTTTTCTTTTTATTTCTCCAGAAGCCTTCGTTCCTTTATTTATTTTTTTAGCTTAAGTACGCACTTTACTTATACTGTAGGTGTATAGAACTCATTTAAATACTGGAAGTCAAAATAAAGCCAAAGTTTGAAGCAAATAGAAAAATTTAAGAAATATAGACTACGCAAAACTCTGTATTGTGGATACATTCCATAAATTAATGGTATATATAGTTACAGTATAATTCACATTACGAAGGAGTATTCTTTTATAAAGTTTAAACATCGTATGTACATTGTACATGTATATCTTATATATACTTAATGATTTTAATTGTAAAAACATTTTAGTAATTTATGAGTCAACTTATTTTAAAGAGATAACTTACAACATTTTGTCTTTCGGGTGCCTGGCCACGCTTTTGAACCATGTAATGCGCTGCTTCTGCTTTTTGGGAGGTTGTTTTGATGCAGATGCTCATGTCGATAAAGGACATCTAGGCGAAATAAAATTGAGGGAAAAGCAAGATAAACGTTTCAATCTGTCGTTTTTAAAGCTGTATTCGAAATGTGTGGCTTACCACATCGTTGTTGTCAGTGAAACCTATGCCAACATAACCTGTACCAGACTTTATTTTGCCACCAATTGTGAAAATCACATCCTCGCGAACAACCTGGGACACAACAACATACTCGCAGAAGCCGTCTTGGTCACAACCTTGGCGAACATCCGAATAACGGTAACAACTCCTGTCCTTACCACATTTTTCGAGGTTTGGTGCTAGAAGAAAAAGAACAAGTTTTGGAAATCGAACCAAAGTTACAGGCCAAAGTTATGAAAACTGCATCTTTAAAATTTCGTAATTTGTTCTAGTTTATCATTCGTTCATGACAACTTTTCAATTTTTTCTGTATGTTTTATTTCTTTTCTGGATTGAAAGCCATAAAATCAGCGAAAATAATAATAAAAAAAACTATTCCTAAGAGACTTGCGTTGTGATCAAATGTGTAAAGTAGTTCATTCGTCGTTCTTGTTGGCTCATTAAAAATAGTAAAATTTCACTTTGAATATTTTTCATAAAACTACACTACGTTTCCTATTTAATTACGTCTATATTTATCCTCTATTAATGTCAAAATGTCAAAGAAATATGACGTTGTTATTAACCTTAAACGAAATGCTGATGGAATAATTTTAAATTTAGATAAAATTGTTTGCATCTATTACAACTTAGTGAAGAAATCAATTCTCAAAATTTTATTCCCTGCAAAAAGCAAGTGTACTTCCAGGGTGAATTGAGGCCTGGGGTTTTGTTTTATGGGAAAAAAAGCAACACTTACGAAATTCATTGAACAGAAGAAACTGCGATTTAACAGAAGTCCAGTAATGTTTACCATTTATAATGGTTGCCCTATAAAAGACAACAACCTGTTAACGCTGAATTTGATATAACCTCAGAATGGGAAAACTTGCATTCGATACAGACACAAATTCAATGCTTCCAGCGTCATCAGAAGGAGCTTTCCAGTTCAATAGCAAATTTCTCTTGTTTGTTGTATTTAGACTGTACGCCGAATTGGCAACGCTATAGCTTGCTCCGATGGAGCAATCTAGGGTGCCCACCCCAGGAGGAAGATTGAAAAAGTTGCCAATTATGGAAGGACCCAAGGAAGCACCTTCCTGGAAACGACGAGATTGGAGCAGAAAACCTTGGAATTCTCCTCCTTCGATCCTCACTGAAAAAGGAAAGGAAGAAGAACGAATTAAGTAGAAATAATGTAAAAATTAAAAATTTGAAAATGTTATGAGCTAGTGCAACGGAAAACTTTAAAACTTGGAAATATTAGGCATCAAAAATCACCATCACCTTGAAGTGATTTTCGTACAGTTAATGACGCAAGTTATGAATTGGGTGGAATAAATTATGGAACTTGTATCAAATTAGCTTCTGGTTTCGTTCAATTGACGTAAATGAGTTTTTAAAAATCACTCGTTTACTTCGGCATTCAGTTGTTAATGCGAAGGATTTTTATTAAAGTTAAAATTTCCCATTGTCCAAAAAATCTGCACAGGTGTAGGCTACAAGGTGAGGCATAAGTCTGTAAAGTCTTGTTGTGACTGCTGCCTGCAATAGTGTAATTTAACAAACTTATGCCGGTCACCTTGTAGCCTACACCCGGTGTACACCGGTGTGCCCAGTCGAATCCGCCATTAGAAAGAAACTGCATTCAAATTTGAAAGTGGCGCCAACTTACTTATGTTAGCGTCATCTCTTGAAAGACTTTTTCTCGAAGCGCTATTCTTATTCAAAACATATGGGAGCGCCACCAGTTTGCCGGGTTTATATTTTAAATTTTAACTTATTCACGCGTCAATAGAGGGCGCTACGTGACACATCGTTCGAAGTTTGGTTTACTCACGTTGTTTTGTTTTTGTTGTTGAACTTTGAATAGTGAAAATTCGCTCGTTAATAACATTCATCCGGAAAAAAAAAGTGCCGCGACATTACGCGATTGTTTCAAATGTATTTTAGTGTCAGTGAACGCGCGGTTTTCGCCGAAAAGAAGAACCAGCGAAGCCATAACTTGAAAACGAGATGCTTCAGAATCCAGGTAATTAACACGCCGGTTGCACGTGGTCAAGGCTGCAACTTAAAAAGTTATGAGCGGCAATATTTCTTTCGTGCGAAATTCACTGACGAATTTCCAGTCGCCTTGAACCAATTAATTAACGAGCTGCCACACTATAAGAATGCTGCATTAGATGCATCTTCGAAAACAAAGGCAGAGTTGTTAAAAGAATGTCATCATCATGAAATCCGCACGCATCCCATGGTACTGCTTCGGCCGAGGAAATTATATTAGGTTACCGAGATGACAGATTTACATGTCAGCACAATTAAAGCAATTAAAGTGCGGTTTTAAGTGGACCGTGTAATCAGGCCACCATTTCTAAGAAAGAAAAGTAAATGCTAATTATCCTGCTGAGTGTTGCGCGAAGTCGATCGATTCGGTCAAACCACCGCGCGTGTGGGCTGAAAAGTGTAAAAGGTCACAAAAATCATACTAGGAGTTCTCAGACATCGTACTTTAGCAGTCGTGAATATACGAAATCGACATGCTGATTGGTTTAAAAAATTCACTCGAATGTGATCGCTGTTTTTAAACCAATGAATGCAGAAGTTTTGCACGCATGATTTCACGACTGCCTAAGTACCTTTCGGTATACAGCTGCTTTCTGAGTACCCCTATCATTGCAAACTTCCTCAGGGACATTTTCCGTCTGCTCCTCTATCGATATATTTTCAGTTTACAACGATGGAGTTTACATTTTGTGCCAATTATCAGTGCATTTTAACACGCGTGTCATTCGACGATATACATGTAGCTTCTTCCAAAGTGCGATTCGCAAAGCTTTTGACCAAGTAGTGTACTTCAGCTGTTTGTGGTAGTCATCTACATACTGTATGTAACCAGGCAAATAACAGGCTGTTCGCAATTTATAGCTGTATTTTAAGTCTGATTGACATTTTTACATGTACGCTCGTAAATCACATTTGTAATACAGTGTATATATCAATCTGAGTTTCATCGCGTGCATTAACAATGAGACCTCCTCCTCACTAAGCTAAAAATAGATTATTTTTTGTAGAACAGTGTTAATTAGTACAAACACACGTTGCGTAAATCTCAACATCCTTTATAATTAGTCATATTCGCTGATCATCTTCCGTGCATGCGTTCCTATTTGAACAAGTTGGGTGAAGGCTGCATTGGCCAGATTTCCAGAGGTACAGTCAACGAGCCGTAAAAATCATAAACAATGTCGAGTATGGTCAAATTGCTGACACTAACAGTACATCCTGTATATAACATCATTATCCTCACTGGAGTATTATATGTACAAGTGTGAGAAAATAAACGGATGGATCTGGTTGTATCAGTGTTGCAATGATTGAGTCTTACCTGTCATTGGCCGATTCCGTCTGTATTTATTCTCACTCACGACGAGTTTGTAAGGAGATTTGTCGAATGCAGGGGATAAATCTTCACTGTTACTAATTCCATCCTTGTCATTGCGGTCAGATTTGTTTTCGTCAGATTCCTCGCCCGGCGTGCCTCTTTTTGCAGATTCGAATGTTGGTAACATGTTATCGCAACCTGATTTGTCGAATTTGTAACCGCTGCTGGTAAGGACGCACCAGGCCAGAACAGTCAGGAGAGCACATCGCCACATCTTCGGTCTTGAAGATGTCCGAAAACACCGAATAATCCTCGAACAGAAACGGCAAAGGGAATGATCGAGGTTGGATCGATCTAGGCCTACGTCTTCTCCACTATGACTGCGGCCTTCATCCAGTCAACAATGCAGGAATTTTGCAATCAAATCCTGTTCACCTTCTTCCCTTTTCAATTATTTTTAACTTCCATACGCAGAGCCACCTAGGACAATTCAAACACAGCGCGGTTGATGCGAGTGCTGTCCAATTTGCGAAGTTAATGCACTTCTAATAATGACCGATATTGGACTGAACCTGGTTCTGAAATGGTTTATTACGAGATCTGATCTAATATTCTGTGTTTTTTTTTTATCGTCTCGCGTCCTAGAAACCGGTTCTGCCAGTGAAATGGGGCATTCAATGGGGTTGCTCCCCTCTTGTAGCGCTTTCCCATCGTATTGATGATGATTCCTTCATTGCTTTTCTTGGTAAGGCGCTTAGTGTAATGGACTAACTAACGTTAGATGTGCTTGTGGCACAGAAACTGGAAAACTGGAGGGAAATTTAGCCTCATTACGGTTCGGCCAACTTCACTCTCAAGGTGAGAGCGGCCAAAATCAAGATTCTGATTCACCTATCGTTCTACCGTTGGCATTTCCCAATGCCATTTTTGCCTTAAAAAAATAACTGGAATAAGTCGCAGCGTGATGAAAGTAGGGAAATTGAGAAATGACGTTCATCGATTTAGAAATAAACATTTCCTGGAATATTAAACTTGACGGCATGTGTCAACAGAACTCATTTAAATATGGTGGCAGTAAGAGAAGTTTGGTAACTTGCACCGATGATTCATCGGATGCTTCAGAATTCAGATCATCCTCGGGTTTGGAATCCCCGGAGGGTGTTTCTGAAATTTATTTCTTAGCAGAAAGTGTTTATTGACCAAATTTCCTGACGTAAGATTTGGATTTTTATTTTTAACAGAAATGCTCTCTGACCTTTCCATCTAAAATTTCTTTCGTTCTCCTTGGTTCAAGAAAGGAATGAAGTTTTAACAACCTCTTTCTTCGTGGCCTACTTCGTCTGGATCGAGTGTTTATTGAAATGAAGAAATCTTAGCTTTAATAATTTGGCCTAAAAAGTGAAATGAGCTTGTTCAAAATTGCTGCTTGGAAAAGTCAGGGACAGCCCCATTTACGAAGGGAGTTCAAGATGACTGGTGATGGAACGAACAAACTTGATGGCTATGTAAGCGACATCCCCAGATTTAATTTAAGGAACAATAAAATCAAGAAAGGGAAATTAAATCAACGGAGGCTGCTCAGTTTACTACTATTTTAATACATCACAGCACGTTCTCTGCTTCCCAATTAAATTCCCCAGATGCCAAAATCAATTGTTCTTCTCGTTTTGGTGAAGTCATGCACTGAAATTTATTTAAACCCAGATTATGTGCCCCGATGAAATTTTTGTTGTTATTTCTTGAGAGATACTCAGAAACTTACCAATAATTGTTGACACCATATTTAGACAAAAATTTACAGTTTGCTCCAAAAACTTCTGCTATAAATTTACACCTCTAAACTCTTAATAAAAACGCACTTACCGGCATTGAATAACTTTTACCTTAACATTTATTGTTTCATTCATAGACGCCCTTATGGTTCAACATTTTTAAGTTTTCTAAGTTTATTAAAAATCTTGAGGGAAAATAATTGTAGCATAAACTTTTTTTCTAAACTTGTATCATTGCAACTGGGTTTAGATTTTAACATTTTGCGCTCTTAATATACTTGAAAAAGTTAAAAAAAAATTGCGATTTTTTTCTGCGTTTATTCTGCGCTTCTATTGAAAACGTTTAAAAATTTGCGATTTTTTGCTTTTATTAAATCAAACCGGTTTTGGTCTATAGATGATTCATCATGATGCTTGCAATTTTATTTTTCGAGTAGTTTCCATGGATTTTTTCTTTTTAAGTTCATCAAGTTTTTGAGGTCACAATTATGCCCCAAACAAAATGTAAGAATTTCGTTTTTTTATCAGAAAAAATTCAGTGACAATTGGCGGTTTAAAGTTGGTCTTTGATTGATCGATATTGAAAATGGTCATATGTGGTAGTGACGCTTTACTTCGCTGACAGGCTGGCAAACTAGTTTCTAGGAACCTCAAACAAGTATAGGCTACTGCTGAAAAAATACAAACCTTGTTGAGTGAATAATATTCGCGTTTGTCAACAAGACAAAAATGCTTTTTATTAGTCATCATCTCCTCGTTTATTCAATGTTTGTTTACAAATGTTCACGTACATAAATAAATGTAATTGCGCTGTGCCATTCTGTCTAAACAGCAGCCCAGACGCGTTCAATTAAAACAATCGCATTGAATACAGACAGTAACGGACAAGTGAACTTGGTGGTTCAATGAATATAATCTTAATAAATTATTTGGATCTGATATAAAGTGAGTATTCGCCTTCGATGTATTATACTTCCTTCGTCAAGTAACAAAAATGCCATTTTCGTTTGATTAAAAAGGACTTGAGTGGCTATTTGCACACCTTTCACCCTACGATACGTTTTATGAATCATAAAGGAAAAAATTGTGAGCTATTGAGTCATGTTTTGACATACGTGGACGTGGGTCGAAACTCATGGTCGACTAGCTGAACAGACTGCAAAATGTTGTTAATCTAGTAGTCGTAGTACAGTATGTGTACTCCTCCTAGCATCGGAATTTACAATAGATGGGGAGGAGATGGAAAACAAAAAAAGCAACGCATAAAAGCTCTGTAAACTTGAAATAAACAAGCGCATTGTAGCACCGTGATTAAATTGCTAATTGGCCATTGACCACCCTCGGCTTAGCAAATTTAGGAAACCTGGGAATAAAAGTTGCACATGCTGGGAAGCTCGATGCCGAGTTTCCGAATGAACAAACGGCAGTTTTCGTGACACGTATGAATAAAACTGAAAGTAGGAAGACCGCTCTAAAATAGTAGTATGTGTGTTCAAATTATTGCTTTCGTGTTCTACGTTTATAATGGGACATGACTGCAGGTTGAGCATTGAAGAAGGGGATTTAGTGGAATTCATTTTTCAGTTCAAATCGTATAAAAATGGAAACAGTTCATTGCTCGATAATGACAATAATTTAATCAATTCACAGCCCATACAGCCAATCACAGCAATATGGCATAGTGACTCGTATGATTAATTATACATTGTATAATTCGTTGTCAGTATAAATAACTTCGTCTTCGACGCACTCAGCATGCCACATTTCCAGAAGTGTAGCCTACATGTACATGCTCTCGAAGTTTGGAAAAACGCCACGTTGATGAAATACAGACCCTAGGTGTGAATCTGCGTTGGGAATGTGGAACACTTAAAGACTTTAGAGAGAATCTATATAGCCTTCACGCAATTGCCTAAGACGTTTCACTCTTTCAAGATACTATTGTATAGCACTGACCACTGAGAGAAGCTCATGACGAGTTACCTGGTGCTTTTCGGACAAATAATTGGGTGTGCCTAGGGACGCTAAACGAAGACAAGTAGCGCTATACGAACTAAAATTCGACGAAGAATAATTTAACGTGACTTCATCTCTGGTATTGACCATTGTCGGAATACTGCTGAGGACCAGTATCCTGAAGGTGCCCGTTACGGGCGGTACCGGTAAAGCCTTCCGTAAGGGTACTTCTTCCTGCCGTAGTAAATCCGAGTGGGCAGGGCAGTGTTCATGGAGAGATACTGACGCTGCTTGTCTTGCAGTTCTTTGGTGAAAGGCAACTCTGCTTTGGCCATGTTCTCGCAAGTGCCGTTGTTGACGTTCTCCCGCAGCCGGAAGCCCAGCACTTGCTTGTTGTACACTTTGAATTTGCCGTTGAGTTCGGAGCCGGATTTTTCGTCGGCGATGCAATAGTTGTACCACTCACCGCTTCTTTGTCGCAGCTCGTTCACTTCTTTCTCCATCCTTTCTGCTCCGAAAGCATTCACTTTCTCCCGGAAGCGCTCGTAGAAGAAGTCGTACAAGAACTGGTCCGCCTTGTTCCAGTCCCGGAGGTGCTCCTCCACGTCGGGCTTCAATGTGATCTTATTGGACTGCATCCGGGCGTTGTGCTTGAACGCCACCACGTCGTCCGTGTCCCAGCACAGGAGGTTCTTCAGCAGGACCAGCGACTGGTCCATCATTTCGGCGATCATCACCAGGTCAAACTGCTGGTCGAACAGGTGCGCCGCCCTCGCGATGGCGGCGCTGTTGTCAAATTCGTGTTTCATAATGCCCAGATCGTAGGCCATCTGATTACGCCCGATCTTCTGGACGAGCCGCTCGTTGTGGTGCTCCAGGGCCGACATGTTGGCCATGGCGTACTCCACGATGTCCATGTTGAAGGTGGTGTTGAGCGAGTAGTAGGAGTACAGAGACTCGAACAACTTCACCGGATCGCGCAGGATGGTCACGAACACGGTGTCCGAGGGCATCAGGGCGCGCATCTGCTCGTAATTGTACCTGGAATGGTGGGTCAGGATGTTGTAACGGTAGCCCGATTTTAGGCGAGGCACCATCTGCCGGTGGAAGTGGATGGGATGTCCTAGGTAGTTACCTTGCAATGGCAAGACCAGCAGCAAGTCGTTCTTGTTGGCATAGCGCATGAAGATGTTCTGCAGAGTGGAACTCGCGCACTTGTGGGTCTTGATGAAACAAATGTTCTTCTTTGGGACGCACGATTCGACCACTTCGGCCACGAAGCCGCTGGGTCCATTTGCGGGCCTGGAAAAGGTGGAAAAGAGACAGGTTTAGAAGTCGAATTTGCTTTCCACACCACCCATACCACTCCAAGATGGCGACAATGCCTTTGCGCTAAATGAAGAATGGCACGGAGCGCTCATAGGGCCTGGAATACACGGGAATTTGGAAATATCTGGAAAAAGTGATTTATTGATACATGATTTATTTTCACAAATAAAATCAGGGAAATTTAAGTCATTGGGAGCTGGGAGCTAATAAAAGCAAGCTTTCAAATGAAGCAAATACTTCTATGGAAGAGATCAAAAATGGAATTGTCAATTAAAAAAAATAATCAAAATTTGTTGTTTCCTTATGAAATTTTTTTCCATCTCCAGTTTATATACATGTAGGCCTATAGCAATAAATATTGCATTCCTATTTGATTGGTTTGCCATAACTTTTGCGTTTTCAGTTGGAATAGCCAGGAAAGTTGAAAATTTCAGTTATGGGGGAGTCCTGTTTAAGCAAATTCTTCCATGGCGCCAAGCTCCTGCATGTAGCGGGCCCCTAGGCCAGAATCTTTTACACCCCCCCTAGCTCCTCCGTCCCCACCTACCGCTAAGGTAGATACAGTAGATCCGCCACGCCCCACCACCTAATCTGGGGCCCCCAGGTTAGAGCACTGTCAGGCTACCCCCTCCCTCCTTATGAGGGCCTTGAATCTTGCAAATGGTGGACACTTTCTACACGTATATTACAGAGTGCGTGCCAGCAACATGGGCCGCACGCGAAGTCACAAAACAATTAATTCATGAATTTGGCAACTTTTTTTTTCACTGGTATCTGCATTTTAAGCTATATTTGGATCAAAGTACGCAAATGCTGCTTGATGGAGTAATTTAACTTGGTCTCTGGCGCGTTGTCAAGTTGGTAGTCATGGCTGTACCGGTGCTGCCTTCATTAACCTCACTACAGACTACAGCTTTTCTTTGATAAGAATTGTGCATTATCTCGATCTAATGTGTTAACTAATCAATTCATGTATTGGCCCGTACCTCTCGGTCATCAGTTTCGATTTTTAGTATCTCTGCTGTATTTAAGTGCAGCAAAAGTGTCGTCAATAGGGTGTCACTTAGAGGACATTTGAATTGGTTACTAAGCAGAAAGAACCAGCGCTAGCTAATCCAAAAGCTAGGGGAGGAAATTGCCCGTACATTAATTCATTTAATAAAGCACACAATAGGTATTTTCTTTTCTGACTATATCTTTCAACGCAACGAGGAAAATCATCGCGAGTTAATAATTGTAATTTAGAATTTGAATATGGCGTGCATCATGCTCGAGGTACATTAAGTACTGCGTTGCAAAACTATTACTGCCATGGCAACCGCACATTCGTTTTTACGAACTTGCCATTCAGATTTTTCACAATAGTAGACGCAGCAAATAATGTGACTATACATACTGTATACGTGATTGTAAGACCTCCTATGTTAGTTTGTACAAAAGAAAAGTTGAATTTGAAATGCACCTGGTTCTCTCAACATGTTCACACGGATAACGAAATCACAAATGGTTTTCGACAGCGACACGCTATGGAATTATACTCGCTCGTCTGCTCCTTCTAGTTCGCTAATTGCATAGGAAGAAAAATGGGCAAATCAAAATGGAAATAATGTCCTTTTCAATCTGGGAAAAAAAAAATGCTGGGTTTGGCATTCGATATGCCATTTCCTAATTGAATTTTCTAATTGCTAACAAGTTTGCACACATGATTTCTAACATCAAAATGAATTCTTGAATGGGAAGCGAGTCTCTCATTAAAGAACGCCTTGAAATAGCGTGGAGTTTTTAGTCGTTGCCTTTCACTGCCCTTCGATGTTATGCATGCATTACCTCACTTCCTGATTTCTTTGATCTTATTCGAGGGAGACAATGGAACATTGACGAACACACGTTTCTCATGAACACATACGCCTGCATTTCCGAGCCAATTTGAGAACAAAATGCTTATAAAATAATGTATTTAATTTGGAAGTTTTAAGATTTTCAAATCAAACTGTACGGTGGATCAAGTGGTCCAGGGTTCCCCCAGGTCAACCTTGAAAATGCCTGGAGAAGTCAGGGAAGAAAGATGTATTTTGAAAAAGTCAGGGACATTCAACGAATTACATGAAGGCCTACTGTTGCCATAATACAAAATTAATGATTCCACGTGGTTAGTTAAGAGCCCATTTTTAAAATTTTCCGAGTTAAAATTTGAAAAACTTTAAACGGTTACCGAATACAAATGTGTCTAATTTTCACAATTTTCTTATGCTGATTTTGTACAACTTTCAACATTTTCCTATATTAATTCTGAAACTTTTTTTCAAAATTATCGTTGTTAAATTGTGGCAACTATTGAATATTTTCCTAGTCGATTTTACAAAATCGTAAATAACATTGGCATACTGTATAAAAAAGAAATATTTTTAAAAACCTGGAAAAGTCTGTTAAGTTTAATATTAAATTTCATCAATATGCACGCAAATAGTTGTTTGCAAGTTGATGATAATGCATGGCATTTATATTCCATCGCTAATAGTGATGGATGCAACAAGAATTTTCATTAGCTTAAACGATGACTGCCTTTTCAAAATTATGCAAATTTTGTCAGGTTTTCAAAGATTTATTTGCCATTGATTGGCATATGATTCAGGTAATTGTACTGTTTGATTACTTTTCGGAAGTCGTGATGAAACAACTTTAGCATTTATGGACAGCTTCGGGTTACAGCAGTCATGCCATGACCACATCATGTAAATGAGACGAGGGCCTCATTTACGTGATATTCGTTTGATATAAAAGTTCTTAATAGCTTAATGCGTTAATTCCGTAATCTCCATTTTCCATTAGTAGAAAATATGTAATCTGCACAGACACGCACAGAAGCGTGTTCAGGGACAGTGAAGAAAGGTATGTTGGGGTTAGGTGATTATTGAGGGTTGGCTTACACCTGCAAAAACATGACTAAAATTTATGGACCAAAATGCATTGACTTCTTTAACGCTCTAGCGTTCAGTGGCCGTGAAAAAGTCAATCGTATTTTCACCGTTGCCATTAAATTCTAACAACTCAGTAACCTTCAACAAAATTCAGCCCTTTTTATTTTGTATGCAAGATCATCCTTAGAGTATTTGTCTCCAAAGAGACATTTGACTCAAAAACGAAAACTCTTTAGTTTACTTTGTGTACATGTAATAAATCAAGAGCATTTATTTTTTCTCCTTCTGAACATTTTTGGGAAAAGCTTTTATGCGTAGTTAAGGGATTTTTTTAAATATAACTTTTAAACGTGTACAGCATAATCACTAGGCCTACTCTTTACATTATACGGAATAAACACGTTTCTAATTTGTGCTGTACCTCTACTTACTGTTGACTTGAAAGGTTTTACGAAAGCCTATAAAAGCTATGTGCGAATGGGATAAAGCCTTGACAACATGAGACAATTCGAACATTTTGCATTTAAAAGGTTACTTCACACGAGGGAAATATCTGGACGATGCCATTTTAATGTACCTATATAAACTGTATCAAGAAAGCATCATGAACACACTGTTGTTATCAGAACAGCATTATACTTTCATGGTGTCTAATGGAAAATAACTCTGTGCTTAGAGTGAGACTTTTAGCTCTAATATCCAATACATTCTCATACTCCCCAGTCGTTAATGAACTTGTTAATGTTGAGAAAGTGAACAAAGGAATGACTGAAATTATATGCGAGCAACCGCAGTTGCAACCCTGATGTCACACGCAATGTAAAACACAATAGAGTTCTACAGCGTTACGGTATATTCGTGTATATTCAGGTTCAAGGGAAACACAATAATAATGAGCAATAATTTGTATCCTTACAGTATTCCAGCGAATTGATATGAAATGAATAGTATGCCCAGTCCCATGCAGATGAGCACTAGGTAGTTTTTCCGCAATCCTGTGCAATGAACCATGATGACTTCAACTTGCTACATTCCCATCTCTGTAAAAAAATAAACCACCATTTAGTTGAAATTCTTGAAACTCACTTCTCTAGACACGTGAGGTAAAACCTCGGAAAATATCACCATACCCTGTTTTTACTAGGAATTAATCTATGAGATATCATTTTGTAGGTTTATTATAGGATGTTTTTAGTTATCAGTCCACGCTTAACTCTTGAAATTGACCGTTGAAAATGAACCACGATTTCTGTGAACATGGGCACTATATTGATATAGCGTACGTCATGTGTACATGTATTTGTTCTTCTCGATTAAATTCAATTCCCATAACATAGTTTACCTTGATCAATTTTCCACGAATAATTATTTGTCATGCAGGATAGTGTGCAGGTGCTCTAGTTTCATTTACGCAAGGTGTGTGTGGCCACTATTTCTCACGCGAAATATTAGTTGGAGGTCACACTGCTGAACAAGCACAACGCCGTGTGTAAGGAAGGTGTAACATAATATTATGAAACTAATACACTGACAGGATCTATATATGCAGCTGGTCACATCTTATGTGACACGACGTACATGTTACATTTCCTGACCAACCGTTTTGCTAGATAGAATGTCTTAAATTGTTATGTTATGAAAGGCACAGCAGGCACCGATGGACTGACAGGGCACGAATTTCACGTGATTCTTTGGTTATCTAGACTTCTGGTAAAGGCATCCAACCGTACCCGAAATCGTGTTTCAAAACGTTTTTTGGACCAGTATTATTTCCTTTCAAAATATATTTGTAGAAGTGTTATCAATCCTTTTATCTAAAGATATCAATTGACAGGTACATGTACATACCTGAAGTAACTCGTATTTACCAGTGCACGTACATATATGGATCGAGACAGTTAATGCTAGTTCATTGGTCGAAATCGTTGAAGAAGCATTGGCAAGTGCTGCGCTGTCTTTTCTGGAGATTGCGAATTACACAATGTTTTTTGTGTAATATGCGCATGCAAAGAATGATTGTGACGAGAAACGATAACTTAGATGTAATTTTGTAGCCTACACATACCATTTCAAATCGCGAATGTTTTTATGCATTATATTTAAAACGAACATTGACGGAGATTACTGGGAAAATATGATTTTCATAATTTGCTGAACTGGAAAATTGCATTTGTAATATAATGTATATTACATTTAAAATAGACAATACTATCATGCGTGTAATCAATTCTTCCTGGCTGGAATGATTCTTCAGCCGAAGCAATGTACGAGGAACGTGAACTGCTATTTATTAGCTGTCAAAATCGTATCTAATGTAGGTCGGTCATCTTCGATAAAATTCCACTCCAGACTTCCCAAAACTATAGTCAATGATTTCAATAAGGAAACTTTGACTAATGTTTTAGAGAATAGTGCATTTAATTAACCGAATAACCCTATAATTTTTTTTGCATAACTTATCTTCAGGCACAAAAAGGTTCATGGATACAGATAGAGGGCTTTGTTTAGCATCTAATTTTGTCTCTCGAACCAATGAAACTGATTTTTTTGGCCTACTAGCAACACGCTTTCAGTGAGATAATAACGTCATGTACCACTACCTCCGGTAAATTATAATTATACGGTAGAGAAGTTTGAGAAAAACTCCGCAATATCATATATAGAGTATTTGCTGTAGGCAGTTGCATACCGTGCATTGTAGAGCACCTGTTGGGAAAATGCGTATAAATATAGCAGTTACATTGTAGGCTACCTTACCATGACCCCAAAAAGGTCGGTGTGAACATGTGTGTCTCTTCTTGTATTTCCTGCAATGTGCGAGTGATTTACAATAACCCGTGTCTGGTAACTTGTTTTGGGACATTCTTTCCTCTGACCTTTTAATGGAAAATATTGCGTAAGAGGAAATTTGTAGAGGTTGGGGACACAGAAGCTTCTTTCAATGACTGTATAGGAGGTTGGCTTAAAATGTTAAGAGCACAGTTTGTACACTGTGTATTTGCAGGATGCTTCAAAACAAATAAAGGAATGAAGCATATCACTGTACTTTATTCATTGTATTCTTTAAATACAAACATGAATTGTTTTAAGCGAACATAGAGAATATACTTCAGGTCAGGATTTCTAAGATTTATTAGTTCTATTTTGGGCTTTCACTTTCAATAACTCTTATCAATTTTAAATGAGGAGACTTTTCTTGTTATGTTGAAAAAACTAAGTTGGATATGCTGAGATATTTATCAACTTTAGCTGGGCTTGAAACATTCGGTAACTAGGAAGCCCTGGTAATTTGGATCTGGCAATGTTCACATTTTATAGAAAGGTCAAATTTAATAATATAGCAGATATTAATGACAAAAACAATCCAAATACAATTGTGCGGTGATGCCAAGCATTTTGAGCCACGCCCATCCTATTTTGGAAAAATGCTCAACCTCTCCTAAATAAGAGAGAAGGCGACATTTACTAATATTAAATTTCTTTAGTGGAACATTTACAGGATAGTCTGAAAGTACCACATTATTTTAATCATCGCTATCCGCATCAATTTGAAACTATTGCACATTGTAGGTCTAATTTTCTATGTCTTAAGTAATGATAGCTACGCTGATTTTATCGATTCGTACTTTAATGGAATAAGCACATTACTATAGGCAAGAGGCGAGAATTAGAAAGAAATTCTCTGAAATAATTTGGTAGCTGCTAGAAATAGCTAATAGTTTCGCTTTCATTTTTAACATGACTGTGTTAATTGATATGAAATTAATCCCATTAGCGCGTCATGTGCTGTAACCCATTGTTTGCATAATTTATTTTTAAGTGCAGTTACACGTAGGCCTGTACAGTGTATTCTGAAATAATTTTTTTATTAAACAGTTCGACGAAATTCTCTTACACATGTACCAAGAAATATGTCAAAATAATTGACATATACTTGATACTTGACAATATAATTATTTTCGCACGCATTAATTCATTCATAGGAAATAATGTACAGTATGCACATGTACATTGCATGTATAGACTATAATAAACTTTTAAAATAATTAATTTTGAAGAAATTTTCTTAACAGCTCATAAAAATTGATTGCGATCATAAAAGTTGTCCATGAGAGTGGCTTCTACTATAGAAGCATTGATATTTTTTTGTTAAAGTCCGAGGATAAAACATTTACAGGCATTTTTAACCAATTATGTTTATTAGTGTAACTTATCGCGTCATTACTATGAATGTCAACTGAGAATGTTGAACTGGACAAAGCTATTAAAATTATACAATGCATAATTTTTGCAACATACGAACAATATTTACATACTGTATGCAGCTGTAGTTGATATAGCTTATATAAACAGTTACTTATTGGTGTTAATCTCATGGGATATTCAGGTTAGGTAGCCGAAATGATGTAATACATGTGCTTTTATTTGTGACTTCTTCCAAAAGTTGCTAACGATATGTAGCCTACAGTACATTGATCAACAACAGGAAACAATTATTTTCTGCGTTTGTTTCTAGATTCTAACGGCTTTATCGTTGAAATGTAAATATTTCTTAAAAGATAATTAACTTCCAACTCTCTACCAATGCATTGACATCATTTATTAAGCATCATATTTTTTTACTGCTGCTGAAGTTATATAAATAAATATTTAAGGTTATGTCCGTTGCACCGAGCATTTACCTCTTTGCTTTTTAGTTTAATTGGAACTCGTTTCAAGTTTTTTTGTTGTTGTGCAAAACGATTCAATTTTTAAACGAATCTCCAATTAAGATGGAATAGTAGCCTATGTACGTTTAAAAGAATAAGAAATTAAGAAAATGAGTTTCGTTAATTTGAACAATTATAAAACCATCGGTTTTTTCTCCAAAAATCGAAAACAGTGACTATGAAGCCGTGAAAAATGTATACTAGTAGCAGTGAAAACAAGAGAAGTGAAAAACAGCTACATGCACATGTCATATGAGTATTTCCATTAAAAGTTACGGAAAATAACCGAATAATAGATTCCTAGGAACCCTGTATTTATAGAAATTATTATGTAAAATTAAGTCATTAGATCGGTAATTGAGCCTAATTTCGAGGTACTTGTTATGAAATTAAGGAATGATGCTTGCAAGGTTTTTCCTCGTTTACTAATTTCTTCTAAAACAATTATTAACAGGTGTACTTGCTTCATCTAAGATTTTTGCTGAAACTTGTTCAATTCCAAAAATTCACAGGTGCACTTCCTGCTTCGATCAGTTCGTATAACTGAGGATTCCTTATTTTCAGACAATGCATACCTAATTCGTGCAACATATTAATTTTTATAAACCTGCGCATGTTTCAGTTTTGAGGCTACTTCTAGTTTTTCTGCGTCTTGACCTATTTTGAAGAACGAGATGTTCAAAGCATTTTAACTCTACAAGCAAGTCGGTGAATCGTGTATATGTAAAACATACAATAGTATACCGGATATGGATACATTAGTTCGCTGTATATTAAACATTTACGAACGAAGCAAATCTATAAAGCATGCAAATTCATTTAAAATGTGTTCCTTTACATCGTTACACGTATACAAGAGAGTTATCTTGGATGCAAATTCCACAATGTGAAAAGAAAATTGCTAACAATCATTTTTCATCAAATGTGTCGGCAATAATTATCGCGAGTGTCTCGTAAACTAACTTATCAAATTGATTTTTATATCAACTCGTGTGGATTACTAGGCTACACGAATCTGAGATTTGTTACTATAAACGTGATACGTTGCTCGGCCAGCGTAATTAATTACGCTCTGCATTTGCGCTGCGTTTTAGTGTTTCCCTAGCAAGGACAAAACACACAGCAGGTTGCAGGTTGCACAACTTGCTACGAAATGCTTTGGAAAATTTACTTTTTTTTCTAAACCCTGATAAGGTCAAATTAAAACGCGAAGTGAAGTTGAAAACTAAGTTATCTTACCGATTCCAGTTGGACCTCTGTTGTATAGTGGTAAGTTAAATATATTAGAAGTGTGTTAAATATGAGATCCATGTGAGGTGTGTTGTTGACATTCATTTTCTATGCAAATTTGATGAGCATTGATAACGTTCGAATACTCTGATATGAACGGTAGGAGCAGTTCAATTTAATGGATATTCGGAAAAATTTAGAACAAATTCTTTGTGTGTTTAATATAATACCTTGGTTTCAACAATATTTGTAATGATCGTTTGTGTATTTAAGCTACTATTTGCATGTACAATAACTGTAAATAAACTGCAATTACGCATTGTGGGCAATCGTGAAGCCTCGTGAGTAAAATCGACACGCTAATTGGTTTAAAAAACTCAATCAAGGTTACCAGGTCAAAGTACGATTCGTAAAACTTTGTCTGAGTTCCATTTTTGTTAGCATTCAATCATGACGGCACATGCGTGTAAACCTATGTCGCGCCTTTTAGATACTGGTGTCGCCCTCTTTCCGCATTGCATCTTTAGGAAAATATTTGCTCGGAGTAAATCTGGCACCTTTCATATCTCACTCCACTAGCATGTTAATATACTGAAAAATGTTTTACGACCTGACATCACTCAGTCATAACAGTTATAATATGGTCATTAAGACTTTATTAAAGCATTAAACTTTGTTGTGATTACAGATCGACATGCGCCGTTTGTACAGCCTGTGTACAGTATATACCTGGTTGGAACTTAGAAATCTTGTATACTTATTGGGATGAAGCAGCTGGCAATCTCTTTTGCCATGATATATGTTAAACGGTCTTAGCGGTCAATTATGGAATGACAATTGAAGCACTTGTTAAACAATTAATATAACATTGTCTGTATGATTATATAACAATATTTTCTAAAAGGAAGTAAGCTTAGTTCGGTTTATACATGTAATGAGACACCGTACAATTGTTGTAGTTTGTGTACAAAATTACACATTTACATGTGTGATTTAAATGCCTTGCATGTAAATATTATTTGAATTCACTCTTTTAACTGCATTCACAACAAACTGCATATATTCTACATAACCAAATTTTAACAAAGTTTAAAGTTGTTGTGGATTGATTTTTAACATTTCTCTTTGTTGTACATTAATAAAAGTACAATACAATTAAGATTAGAAAATAATGTAAGCTAGGCGGTATTGTTCACGTTTTATACAAGAATATGTAGGTTAATTTCTTTAAACTGAATGTGTATATATTGATGGGGTATCCCATGCTCCTTGCTTAAAGCGATTCTACCCGAACATTTAACCTGAATCGCTCTATAAGTTAAACTATGTGAACATTAGAAAAGCATGACAGGCAACGTGCAGTTTAGACCCACTTTCGCCGAGCAATCAAAGATCATAACAAAATAGCAATAATAATACTTCTATTCCTATATGCCTCTGCTTGCTCACACTGCCCACACGTGTTTTAATGTTAACGGTAAAGTGGGTTGTCTCCGCTACTCGAGGGTCAAGTATTAGGCCTACTTATAGAATAGACTGCATGAGAGTATCTAATTTTCGGCCTAGTTTTGGATTTTATGTTAGGACACCGTGAAATTTACATTATTTAGGCTAACGCCGTGGCTTTTATTGGTGCAGACACAAGCTAGCAAAACTTGCCAACCCAGCATCGGGTCACCATAGACATTGAATTCACACAAATGTTCGACATTACTGGGTCATAAATATTTAACGGACTGTAGTCGTGATCATCCCGTGAATGATAATGCAATTTTTGGAGGAGCCGTGAATACGTTTGTCCAAAAAGACGTCCTTGCCAACATTTATGAAAACATGCATGTTTCTGCGTTTACATTACGTTGGCTACCACATTATTCGTTGCACATTTTAGAAAGCTTGGGCGGTTAACACAGAACCAAAAAGTATGCATTTGTCATGACTACTGGGCTGGGGATTTTCGATCATTTTGATTATGACGTCGTATTCTATTGTCTAAAATTTGGAAACATTAGTTTCCAAATAATTCAAATTTTACATTTATTCACATATTGGCAATATCACTGCATGCAGTAATCTATCGTAGAATGGAATTGCTGAAACTAGGGTGGGAATACAAGACTTCAATCAACAGCCGTTAGTTTGTGTGCATTATAAAGAGCGTATACATTTCAGCAATTCAGTAATATTATACATTTTCAACAATTTATTTGGAAATTACTCGCGCCCTTTTAAACAAATTCTTTGGAAACTGTTCACACTCCTTTCATCAGATGATACAGGATATCCATGTTTATGCTGTTTAAAGTATTGTCACTGTTCATGACCAGATGTGATTTTTTTCATTGGCAAAAATAGTGCCAGCACAGTTACTTTTCTGAGAATTTAACGGGACAATCTAAGATTCTTATTGCTAAAAAATGTTCGTAACGTTATCCATAATCCAATGTTCAAATTTGAAATTGTTTGCAAACACAAAAGTGCAGATATTATTACTGTGTGAGTCTGTGTCTTTACCGTTTCACCGTTTGACTCCTTATTTATCAAAAAAAGAAATTATTGGGACAATGCTCCAAAACATATTTTAAACATTGGTAACAGTAAGTTCCCAAAAGTAAACACAAAAACCAAGCTCATAATGTTTTTAATTTCATTACCAATATTTTCACTTCCAAAGCGTTTAATATAACCGTAATCACTTTTAAAGGGGCTATACAGATCTTGTGTGTATGCTGTGCAGCCATAAATAAAAACGTCGCAATTGACTATTACTTAGTTCTGATGAACTGCTAAGAATAATATTAGGACGATATTGAACTCAAAAAATGTTATTTTCGTCGTAATGACAGTTAAATTTGTAGGATTTTTATTATTAATTCGATTAAAAATCCATCAGCTGATCAAATTGAACAGTACGTTCGTATGGTATTCTCATGGTCTGTGTCTATGACGTTCCAGGTTACCATTTAACCAACGAGCCATGGATAATTGGTGTGGAAAATCTATAACAATATTTGAAACATTGACGTCATATTTTGTGAATGGTCGTTTAGTAGTCAAAGAACTTCCACGGCCTACTCGAATTTTATTGCCTGGTTTATTGCATTGCACTGTAATGCAAATATTGATCATCTTCTACTGTTTGCCAACCATTTTCATGATTAAGACCGGATTTTAATTTAATTAGGCCTTCCCAAATGCCATATACTGCTCCGTTTCTATCCCTTATGTTAGCAGTCGTGCGTACAGTTGTGCAAAAAACATAAATGTTTACTTCTGGTAGTTGACAAGTGCTTTTCATCCATTTGTATGTATTCTTCATGGCTATGCAACTTTGCACAATTTCCCGTTCACCCGACTCAAAAATCCCTGAATCATTATTAAAAAAAAAATGTGGCATTTCAGGAAATTGTGGGAGAAATGAATTATTAACCTGGAATTTGAAAACTGCATCGGTTCTAAAAGTTCCAGTGTGCGTACCGATATAATTAAAGTGCTATTTTCTTATTTTATTTCTTTGTTTTTGCCTTCTCGAACAACTACAGATATTATGTGCGGTCTGCTTGAATGAGATTCTTATTTTTTTAAACTTTTTTAAATTGCATTTTGGAGATGTTTGTCAGGGTCGTAAACACGCATGTACTGAGTTCCACCCAATGTCCATTAAAATGTTAAGCATCATTTTTCCCTACGTTTATTTAAGACAATAGACATTGGGGCATTGTTAAAATCATATGTCCTACACGTTTCTAAGAAGAAACAAGGCAGGAACATGGTGAGAAAAAAAATCATTACCATACAATGGCGATGTTAGACTTACAGAAAAAAATGTGGACGATGAAATATTCGCTCGCCTAAGCATTATAAGATAATTGTTGCTTCTAATTAAATGTCAGATAATTGACATATAATTGTTTGCGCGTAATTTAGTCTGTTCATCAAATACGCAACCGTAAATGCACAGTATAGGGAGTATTAATAAGTGGAATTTTTTCTTTCTTTCTGGCCTGAGTCGTTATCAAACTGTAATTCATTTCGTCATAGTTGCTCGGTATGAAATTAAGTCAACTCCAAAATTTCATAAACTGGGCTGATAATTTGTAGATAAAATCCTGCAGGCCGAGTACGTTCTTTGAAATATGCCAGCCAAAGGTGGGTTCGTCAATACATTACGTTTCCAACAATCTATGTTTTTGGGCAGTGCATGTGTATTATAATAGTACAGGTAGTAGTGCCGGTGGCTTGTTTGTTAAGCCCTCTTAAAACACAAACTTTTCCACATGGAAGAAATTCAATCAAAAACACCCTTATAATTATAAATCTGCTGCTATCAAATTCCTGTTTAGAGGGTATTGAATTATCGCAGTCACGCACTGCTAAGCAAAATCCTATATCAAGGGTGTGGACCAATTTTAATTTTTTAAAAATTAATTTTTCAGCATTCCCTGCTTTGTATGCAATGGTTATTTGTCTAAAGTCTCGTTATAAACTTTAAAAAATGCAAAAAAGACACCAAGGATTGACGCATTTGCCAATGAACGCCATCTGGTGCACCTAACAATTAGTTTATAATCTACATGGAGAGTCATCTTAAGGCAGGTTCATTTTAATAATTTAATGATTATTTTCAAACGAATAGGAATCTACGTGAATGTTTCGTACAAATACACTGTACATCTTCATTCTACTGTATACAGTCGAACCTCGTTAAGACGAATCTCAAAGGATGCCAAAATTTAATACCCTAATCCCTCGAGTATAGTCCGCCCATATATGTATAGACCGCATTTTGCACTGTGCTAATTAAACATTTGTCAATTATACCCCCATACTGCATGGTATTGAGTTATATCTGGATTTCTAAGAAAGGGAAAGGTATTATTACTCATCCCTGCTCTTTGTTACCACTAGCGCCAACCAGCGGCACACAATTGGTAATGCATTTAAATTACTAATTGTTTGCCCGCTGGTTGG
>JAQGBX010000566.1:0-33768 GCA_034698745.1 Megaphyllum sjaelandicum | reverse complement strand
AATTACCGACCACTAGCGGCAACTACTGGGAAAACAATTGGTAATGCAATTGAAATGCATTACCAATTGTTTTCCCGGTAGTTGGCGCTAGTGGTCGGTAATTTAATTTCTAAAATTATAAGTACCAACGAATGCAAACCCTTAGGTAAACTTTTGTGAGCTTATCTAGGCCTATATTTATTGGGAAATATTAAATGTGACTATAGACATTTATATTTAATGGATCATGGTGCAATTGTCGATACGTAACTCAAGTTCTCAAAATTTTAAATGTTATTGGGTGCGCATTCGTTGGTACTTAGAAGTAAGAATGTTAAATTTTTTGACCACTAGCGCCAACCAGCGGGCAAACCATCAGTAATTTAAATACATTGTTAATATTTGCCCGCTGGTTGGGGCTAGTGGTCAAAAAAATTAACATTCTTACTTCTAAGTACCAACGAATGCGCACCCATACGCATGCAATTTCATTTCGATAAAAAATCAAAACCCGGAAAAATAACTGTTACATTCAGAAATGTTTTACTTTCTAGGTCTTCCAATAGGCATGACATCAGTTTGGGCGATTGTAACTGCGTTTCGATTTAAGAGTGATTTGTGAGTTAATATGCTAAATTCTGTTAGAGTTTTCAGTAATATTTAAAAAAAAATGGTTGAATGGCAGCTTGCGTAGAGTTTGGTAATACGAGCGTAGATGAAAAGAGTAGCTCATTAAAATCCTTTTTCATACAGTATATTGTAATTTTTAATCAAGGTTCAGATTTATGCATCTGGCATAAGAGGTTACGAAATATTTGTTTTCAACTTTTTTACAGAAGCTTAAAATAACTTTCTTTTTAGATGTTGGTATAGCTACAATTTTTCACCGTATTTTTGGATTTTAGAAGGTCCACGCCTAGCAGTAATAGCTGTAAGCATTTTCATTAGTTAGATTTAAAAAAGTAATAAGGGTTCTCACGTTTAAATTTTTAATATCAATGAAGCTACGAGCTCGTATTTTAATGCATTATCTTTCGTTATTATTCTTACACAGAACAACAATTGACATTGATGGTTAATTTTGCGTTTAGTTTTGAAATCATCATGAAATCATATAGAAACATTCGCCTTTAAATTCTGTAGCATTTGTCTCACAAAATGGAATCCCTCTATAAATAATACGTTATATTTATCGATTAAATTTTACGGTAAATTATGCTCCCACTTTATAGCATAATAAAGATTCGCTTCGTTGTTTCTAGGTTAACCTGATTTTCCTACTGAATATTCTTCGAGTTCTAGTCACGAAAATGCGCAAATCAACGACAAACGAAACGTTACGTATAAGGTAATGCGGAGACTTTTTTTTCAAAAAATTTTCAAATTTATCTAAAGTTTTCTATGATATTTCGGATTAGTTTAATTAAAATTTACGTGCATTAATTACAGAAAAGCGTGTCGAGCCGCTGTATTATTGTTACCTTTACTCGGAATAACCAACTCTTTGTCGATGGTCCAAGGGCCCCTCGACGGACCTCCTATTAAATTCGCCATATGGTCCTATGGCACGCACTTTTTGACATCATTTCAAGGATTTTTCATCGCTCTCATCTATTGTTTTCTCAACGGCGAGGTAGAACGCATGTGTCATTTACAATTTTCAAACTTGTATACACAGTGAAACCTGTTAAGACTGACCTCCAACAAATAAAATGCTATGTTTTTATGAAGGAAATTAATGAACATTAGAAAAAACAAAACACTAAAAAGCGGACAAGATAAACAGGTGGTCACCATTCAAAGGTGATCACTTTTCCAGGTTTTACTGTACATACAAACAAATCATGTTTTTACTTTTACTAATTTGACATGTTTACCTAGGTGTTACGGTTCAAACATTATAGTTTCGATTTCATTCAAAAAATGGCCCTAGGTAACATTTAATGGATAGAGCACCCATGACTTCCAATTCAAGTGCACACAAAGAATTGTCATACGTTAATGGTGTAAATGTTATTGGGGGGGATAAAGACTTTGTGTTCACCCGGTATAATATTCCCTAAACTCGATTAATGTTGTATTTATGTTGCCCTAAAAAAAGCGCAGGTTTATTTGTTGAAATAGTGGGAATAAAAACAGAAAAAATCTTCGTGTTTGATTAGTTAGAAATTATATAATCTTAAAGTTAAAAGGTTGTTGTTTGTAGTTCCCCCAATGATGTTTAACCATTTTTATATTTGGTACTTTCATCATCTGTTTTATACAATAAATTGTCTAGTGTGTCCCAGCTTTAAATTAATATCAATTTTCACCTCGAAAAACATTCATTTAAACATCTCGTAAATATAAAAGTTGACGTTGAACGTAATTAATTCGTTCCCGACCCATTTTCGTTATGGTTTTACAACAAACATTAATCGTATCTTCGACAAATTAATTTAGATCCGCTCGTATTCAATGCCTAATTAAATCCCGATCATTTGCAGCGGTTTCTGCGCAAGTAATTGCATTATTTTATTGCCAGTTGGGTGGTTTTTACGCTAGTCTCAACGGTGGGTGCGTCCAAATTAAGCTATTGTCTTCGCCATGAAGAAGGCTTATAATAAGTCAATTATTAATGCCATTCGCATCAAACGATTGGCCTAATCGAAAATGAGATTTATCCGTTTAAAATATGTTCCTGTTGGCCGGATCCGCTTAAGTGAACATTCAAATTGGGTTTCGACGTAGATACATTTACTGGGGAAAAAAAGTTAAGGGAGATGAAATAGCGAAATCGTATTATTTATTTGAAACACAAATTTTGCGAAATTATATGCCTTATTTCTTTCCGAACAAAATCCATTCGTAAACGATATGTATAACTATCGTTTCAAAGATAGATAATTTAATCTGAAAACGATATTACTTACCAAACTTCCCCTCCCCCTCAGAAAATCTGGGTGGCTGGTATTATTTGACGTTGGTCATTTTTTGTTCTGGACGTAGATCTTATCGCAGCGTACTGATCTTGTTCGTAAAAAAGCCTGTTTGCAAATTTCTAAGTGGCATTTTTTTAAAGCATGAATACATCGAATTAGTGAAATAGCTATTGATGCTGCTCCTTTTTTTTACTTCTTGCTTCTTCATCTGTTTATTGTACAGGTAAAAACCGCTTTGCACCAACATTGGTATAGCTATAGGTGTAAAGATGTTTCCAATTACCCGAGGTCGGGGGTCTTCCCTAACAATATGGAGACGAGAGTTAATGCATCGGTACCCTTGCAGTGTAAAGAGCAAGAACTTAAGGTAACTTCATATAAACACGGTCGAACAAGTTCGAGAAAGGGTTCTCTGCAAATGCCGTATCATTAACATGTAGCCTACCCTGTAACTGTAGAATACATTAGAGTACAGTAAACATTGATGAAATTGTCTAAAACTCGGTATTTTTATTTCTTATTTTTAAATTGGTTTAGTTATCAGTATTAAGGAAATAAAAATAAACGCTTTTACAATGGAAGCACAACTTAATTATTTTCAATGTATTTTTCTTTTGCGAAAATGTGTTCTATTATATAATAGCGTGAAAGATTAATTGGTGAAATAATTTCGGATACATACCGTAATATCTTTCCTACGATTTGAGTCTTCTACCACACCCTGTACATTTAATGGATGTTATTGGCAACACATTACAGGCTTAAATTAGTCTTAAATTGAAGGGCCGACATGTATACAAGTACATGTTTAGCATAGTACTGAATGGAGACTACATATAATTTACTGCACTTTTATTTTTCTTTTAATTTGTGGAAATATTTAATTAATTAAACGCCTTGTGATGAAATTAAATAGCTGTTATACAAGTGACAAAGTTGGGCTTCGCAACATTGTAGAAAGTGTTTCGTTTTTGGGTATGCTTTATATGAACTTGTAAAATCTATACAATTTTTATACCTATACAGTGAACCATTTAAATTTAACATGCAGTTAATACTGCATAGTCGTGTGGTTAATGATACGTGTACATGTTGTACGAGTTGGCAACCATTTGTTGGGAACGCTTCTTCACAGTTTTTCAAATGATTACAAAACTTAAAAGCACTCTGAAAATGGTCAGTTTTCGTATGTAGTTTATTGCGCTTAGTATTTCGTATCTAATCACCGATTATTTAGGCATTATTTAGCACAAATTTGATCTAATTGACCAAAAAGTCTTTTGACCGATGTCTCAATAAGCGATGCTTACAGTTTTACTCTGAAATATTAAACCTTACGTTTTCCTTAAAGTAGGCCTACTGACCACAACGGGGCGTCTCGATCAATTAAGATTTAATAAACATCGCAAAATCGCCATCGATTAAATAAGCTTTTATTCTAAAATCGTTTAAAAATGTGTATAACTTTTCATTAGTTACATGAGTGCCTGTGGCATTATTTTCTAAATTACTGAGTTTATTTTTCAAAATCGCATTCGATGATCGGCATACAAAAATTGATCTTATCTTGTTTTTATTAGGACTTAGAAGAGGCTCTTCTAGCCAATGAAAACGGTGTTTAGTCTCGCAAAGTTTAAAATGAAAGTAGAAATAAAATGAAATGATCTCGGCAATATGCAGACATTTCGATTTTCCGTTCTTTTCATCGGTTGACCTTTAAATTCTAAAAAATTAAACTTTCTTAATGCATGTCTAGTCTTCTGCAAATAGCAAATTCGTACGTAAATGTTTAACATATTTGGCGATTTCTATTTTTTTCCTTACATTATCCGATTTCTTATTTATTTTGAGTATATTTTCTGAGTTTAATGGTAGTGCGTTGTGTGATGCCATTCATGAAACGTTTACCCTCGACAGTCCATGTATAGGAAAGCATGCAATCTATGAATATTTGCTCTAATACGTTCGTAGAGTATATCGGAAATGACAATCTGTGTCTGTCTATGCTATGAAATTTAAAAATGATTAAATTCTTTGACTCAATACAATATAACGGTGGATTTTTAATGCCTTTATATTAAACTTATAAACTTGTTATTACACATTGTTCTTCGAAAGCTGGCCTCGGTAATGATTTTTCCTGAAAAACACAAATAATAGTCAACCTTAACGCGATAAAAATATCCTACGTAAGACATTAATTTCTCCTCGTATCAGTGATATTATGCATCAGACGAGTGGAGCGCCTTTTGCCACACCCTGAAATTACAATCAAATATAATATGGAAGCTATAGGCCTAGATATTTTATAAACTTCGACAGATTGTTAACATCAGGGAATTGCAAAACATGAACTTAATATAAATTTAGTTTGGAAAACAGATCGAAAATCAGAGTTTTTGAATTAGAATTAATAAATTCCTTAACCTTTTCCAGCTATACTTTCATAAAATCAAATATTTAAGGTTTTGGGTATATTTGTTTAAAAAACCTAAATAATCAATTACCTGGCCTCCCATGTATTCAACAGGGATGACAGCGGCTGCTATTGATAAGTGTTTATCGAATCTTCTTTGCAATCTTTGATTATTGTACGTAATATTTCGTATATTACTGTGATCGTCCCATCTCTTTACGATAGACGTCCTGACCTGGAAATGAATAATACAAAGGAAGTAATTGCACGGTAAAATTACTGTATATACATGTATGCTTCGAATTACATTTCACTCGTAGCCTATCAGTAATCCACCAAATGAGGGTTTGCACCAACCTTGAATGCGGAGTATTTTGTACATTGATTAAGACCGACAGCAGTCAGCAAACGTGATAGCGAGACTTAACTAATCTGCGAGACTGCGATCGGAGCATTCGTGATCGTATTTGCATAAATATTCTTTTCGTGTCTGGTAATTAACTAATCCGACATTAATTGTTGCGTGCTTAATAAGCTTAAGCATTTTGAATTAAGCCAAACTGATGTTAATGGAAACTGGACTTAATGAATCTTTCATTAATCCCTGATTCTCACCCATTATCTGTATGTCATGTGGTCATCAACCCGGGCTCTGCTCCTTTTCAAGAATAAACCTTTAATTTCACAGAGACGCTCAACAAAAAGTACAATGAATACATGAGATATCCCCTTTATTACTGCAGTGTAGTTCAATCATTGTTTTTTAAAAAATAATACAAATTTGTACACGAAGTCATTACTAGTCCTCTATCAACTCACACTTGGGCCAATGGCGCCTAGATTATTTACGATTATTAATAAAAAAAATGTCCCCACAGCATGAAACTGTAAGTGGTCTACGGTATGCTCGAAACTAATTGTTCATTAAAAGATGATCGCTGAGCCAGAAAAATATTTAACGCGCCTTATAAGTTGCCTTATAACTAAGTTGCATGGACTAAGCCATTTATAAGTTTATTTATAAGTTTATAAGTTGATAAAGTAATATTTCGTATCTCCGTGATCTATTATCCTAATTCAGCTTCTTTGAACAAATCTGATTTAAGGATTAATTAGAAATTAATTAGACTAGGCTTTTCGACTTACCTCTCGGTTGAGAAAGCAGTGAATAAGTGATATGAAAAAGCCTTGAAAAGAGCTCAAAAAGTTTGTTGTGTATGACCAAAGCCCAAATTCTAGGACACTGCGCTCCAACGGGGATGGTACAATATACATCATGTTCGTAATGCCGAGAAGAGGGAGCAAGATGACGGCAGCTTTAACAGATTTTCTGAAAAATGTATCAAAATAATAGTTAATACGGTAAAAAGTTAATCCATGGAATTATAAAGCTAACTTTTCTTTTTCCTACCCAACTTGTTGAGCTTCGGAAGAATTTGAGGTCCGCAATTTGGTTATCAAAATACGAATTATATTCAGTAGAAATAGGAAATTAACCTAAATACCGAAATGATTAAATATAAACTAATTATTCTATCATACGAGATGTTCTGATATCCAATACTTTTAAACTGCTGAATATAGTGGATTTTTGAAAACTCTGTATATACTAATTAATGAACATATCATTAGTTTTGCCTTTCGATGATCGCTCTCGCAACTTTTCATTAAATAAGATCCTTCGCTCGGATTAAAACTGAGTTATTGAATTGCGCAGCAAATCCTTAGTAGTAGAATTAATAAAAAAATATTTAACTTACGACGATTACCAGCATTCTTGGTCCTTCTAAAATCCAAAAATAAGTGGAGAGGCTATAGCCCCACCAGCATCTGAAAAGTTGTTTCGCAAATTTTAACGCATCATTTAATGAAAATATACTGTATTTTAAAGTAAGCTCGTAAAGCTTACTTTACTTACTGGATGCTTCTATAATATGTAGCTGTAACGGTGGCCCACAAGCCGGTAAAGATAATCGGAGACCCTGAAAATCAATTCATCGTGTTAAAAATAATTGTTTTACACATTGACGTGGAAAAATTAAGTAAATTTAAATTATGTTCTACCCCATCCAATAATAATGTAGATAAGGAATATTTTGGACTCTTGAAAAAAGGCAACGGCCACCAAATTGTGCAAATAAAGTCCTTCAACAAACATCCACATGAACATTGACGTACGAGCATATTCCAGCAAAACGTAAAATAATTCGCAAAGTACAGGCTAAAAAATAAAAGTCAATCGAGGTCATTATAAGATTTGCTAGAATTGTTTTTTTTAATCTTAAATTATCTCAACGGTTTTCTCTGAGTTTAAATTCATGTTTCTTACATTTGCCTTAACTTCACTCGTACAAATGTATTTTAGTATAAACTCGGGCTGTTTTAGCAAATTGAATCCGATGAAGCAAATGCTCAGCTGCTCGAGCATTCTCCCTAACGAATGTTATTTTAAAGCCTTGAGTTGATAGTGTACTAAAATTTTGTATTTGTCTACATTAACCAACAAGATCGATGTCGATCCGCCGTCTCAATTAACTGATGGACACATTGTAAAAGCGTATAATTAAGTTAATTTATGCGTGTTATTTTTCTATAATCATGCTAAAACAACCGAGTGTAAAACTTATACAGTTACATTTTAAATTAACATTTGGAATATTTCGGTGATTGGGATTGGGAAATTGATAACGATACTTACGGTATTGTCAATTCCTGGAGTGTCATGGGCTATTCGAGCTCCTATTAATCCAGTGAAATCATTTCTTACAATAGCCTGGTCCACGTATAGAATTAGTCGAATTATAACTTGAATTAGCATTGCCACGAATAAATTACGATGAATTCTTATCCTTCGGTTTCTCAAACTCCTAAAACGAAAAATTAAATTTGAAATATTTTAAATTAAAATCTAGCGTATGATTTCGGACATGAACTCCCAGCAAAAAAAACTGCTGTAAATTTCTATTGCAGAGGGTTTTTTTTAAAGTAAAAATGCAGTGTAAAAACTGCAGTTTTATTGCAATATATTTGAAGTAATGCTGCAGTAATATTGCAATATTTCTGAAGTAAAACTACAGTTTGTAGCTGCAGTATTTATTGCAGTTAAACTGCAGCTTTTGTCTAAATAATTTGTCTAATAATTTACTTCTGCAGAAATACTTCAGTTTACAGAAAAATTGGTTTCACAAAACAACAAAAAACTGCAGTTTTTTTTCTGCTGCGACTGACTCAAAAATAGGATAACCAAATCAAAATAACGTCGGAATAATTTTGACTCCGATTTGTTTAATTTTTTTTTTTTTTGGCGTGGTTCTGTTTTGTTCCAATTTGACGGAATCGCACTCTTATCCAAATACTGTCCACGGTATCCGTCGCAATGCATATGACATATCGGAACAGAAATACCACGAAGGAAAATATCCATTTTATTTCAATTCTATTGAGACGTGCTTCATTTTATTTTTTTTTAAAGCGAGCGTAAAGATTAGTTCTGTATTGCACAAAAATGCCTCTAATCGTACCTAAAATATGAGAAGATAAATAATGATAGTATGAGTGAGAAGAACGAAACGCTTAATCCAGTGACCTCCATAATTCGTATCCCTTGAGCCACTTGTATTTTAATCTGCAATTCAGGGATTAGAAAATGTTACGTATCAGTATCTCACGAGTTTGGAAAACACCCCTCTATACCTTCCCCGGTTGTACGGAGCCTTCGCAAATTAATTTTTGGGAATTAAACAGGGTTTCATTCATATAATAATCAATTTAGTACGTGCTATAACAAAAACCTGCTTCTTACTGGCGCCTCTTCAGGACTATTATGCAGCCTATCCAGGAGATCCTTGATTTCCGGTATAAAGCAACTGCTGTAATTCGTCCATCCCTGAGGTCGGCTATAATCTCCTAGATTCTTGCCTTCCCATCGTCCATCTGGCGAGCATTTCTTGTAAGCAAATTCTACGATTAAAATTACTCGTAATCAAACTAAAATGATCTGGAGTCAAATTCTCTCAGGCAGAAATAAAACATTCAGTATTGTAGAAGTTGCGCGAAAATGATGACATATAGAAGAGATTGTGAGCATATTGACGTAGCCTACTGTCTTTGAAAAAATGGAAGATTATATCGCGAAACTCCTTCATACTTTCATTTCCCCTCGGGATTTCGTAAACAAACTGTAAACAAGTTGACACAGGGAATTAAATTATTTTTTTCTAATGCATATACACGGGTTGTGTTGCCTTACTGCTCGGATCAACTCCTTTATTAGGCGGACATCTTTGAGAAGAAAGGGTCCCTGAAGATGCAGGCGGCCAGCACAGAAAAGAGTCCCATACTGCATTGCAATAAGGCTCTGCTGGGGCAAAAAAGGTAAATATCTAGTAAGGTCTTCATCAAATTGCCGTTGGTCAAGTCAATAATTGTAATGATTTATATAAATAATTCATTTTTATGAAGAAAAATTCCATAATTTTTAAACGTTTGTGGTTTATTTCAAAAAGTGGTACGTTTTCGAAAGCAGTAATTCAAGATGGAAATCGAAATTAAAAACCTGCTTTCGAATTTCTAAACATTACAATTTCAAGCAATTTCATGATTTCATAAATCCTTATCCTTCCATAATTTTTTTAAGTTTCTGGTTTATTTAAATCAATTTCAAACAACTTCAAAATTTCATAAATACTCATCATTCTATAAATTTTAAAAGTTTCTAGTTTATTTAAAGCAATTTCAAGATTTCATGAATCCTCATCATTCCATAAATTTTAAAAGTTTCTGGTTTATTTAAAACAATTTCAAACAATTTCAAGATTTCATAAATCTTCATCATTCCATAAATTTTATTTAAAAAAGTGGTAAGTTTTAGAAAGCAGTGATTCAAGATGAAAATCGAAATGATTTTCGAATTTCTGAACATTATACAATTTCAAGCTTAGCGAGGAATCACGTCGATTCTGTAAACTTCCAATGGGAATTGGCCGGTGTAATAGGAAAATATTTTTCACCTACATTGCAACAGGAAAAACCTTTGAAATTGTAATCATCGCAGATAGCGGCTTTATATGGTCAATTTTGACTGCATATATATATATATATATATCTAGCTTCGATTAAAATTTTAAATCTCTTTTCGGTCGAAGGGCACAAATTTATTTTGCTTAAAAGTAGAAAGGCTATAGCTCACTCGTCATGTTGATCTCCGTGTTTCTGTGGTCCTTTTCACATTCAACTTGTCCACCGTATTCCCAGGCCAGTTTCGGACGACTTTGATTTCCATTGAAATTCCGAGCCATAGGAGAGATTGACGATATCATCGTCACTGAATTGATGCCTCCCATATTGCCTGCATTATTAATACGTAGTTTTCATTACTGCGTGATACTGTTTATTGCGAGGACAACTTTGTCCAATTTCTGATTACGTTTCTGTTCAGTACTAATCATTTCTGCGTTTATTCATAGCAGAATTTTCTGATGAATGGGAATGGAAAACTGCCTAATCGTCGAGCAAGTTTTCAATATGATAATTTCCAGCAATTTTTTTTAAACATGTTCGTGTCAATGCGGCTCAATCCTTATTTCGTTATATTGATGGAGATGTCAAATTTAAAACGGTGTTTGGAAACTTAAATGGATCTAACTTTTGACCACAAAGCTTTGACCATAGCTTCTAGATAGATCGTGAACTTTACAAAGTGTAAATTAGTGAGCTGCAGTCATCGAAGAAATTGCCTGCTCCACTGGGACTGGAGGTTTGACATTTATTAGACGGTAAATTAAATAAAAACACGAACATCGGAAATGATATATGAAATTATTCGATGTGTCATACTATCCTACATTTCATTTATCTAAAAACTGAATACAGTTTCTATTATGATCACAAGCCGTAAAACCCGGCTTTTCCCGGGCTGTCCTTTTTGAATGGCCCCTAAACCACATTCGTAGTAATCAGGACGTTAGTGAATTTGACATTCTGTTGATGATTTAATCGTACATTTTCAGGACATTTAATTGGCCATTTTTCTTAATTAAGATTGGCCCCTTTTTTCGGACATTTTTTTGAAGATTTAATCGGGCATTTTTTTGATAATTTAATTGGACATTTTCGTCGAAGATTTAATTAGACATTTTCAGGTTATTTAATCGGACATTGAATCAATCGGATATTGAAGATTTAATAGGACATTTTTTAAAAATTTATCTTACGTTTTTTTGAAAATTTATCGTGTATTAGAAATTACCAGCCGACCTGTCTCATACATACACACATACATACAAACCCACATACGTTTCTTCTATATACAATACTGTATATATAATAATATATATATAGACCATGACGATATATAAATAGATGCTTTGTCGTTTTAAAAATATTTTAAAGCACTTATTTAATTAACAATGTGAATACATTAATTATTAAATTCAATCCCATTTTAACGATGTTAATGATACATTATTGGGTGCTAATTATATCTAGTCACGTATACAAACGCAATAAAAATACCTTAAAATGTCCGCATTCTGCACATTCACCGCAAAAAGAACTTAATAACAATAAACTTAATTACTTAATATTAAAATGAAGTAGGGTTTTCTTACCTCATACGTCGTTTCCTTCGTATTGAACTTTCGTTTTTTTCAGCACTAAAAATAAGAGATATGCCGCCACTCGTTAACACCGTTTTGCAACATTCGTTTAAAGAAACGGTGATTTCGGCTAAGTCAAAAGGTCAGGCAACTGGTATAATGCATTTCAAATAACAAAGCATTTTACTTTTTCCCTATTTTTGACAATACGTATGGTTGTTTGACTGAAATGCCAATGAAATGCGAAACCGTGCAGGCAGCATGATCTTATTATGGTCCCGCAGACCTTAATCATATTTTGATTCAATCGATATTGACATGTAACGAAGCTCCTATAAAAAAGAAACGCCAAACTTTGGTTAACGTGACCATTACGGCGAAAGTGGATATCTTTCGATACAGACTTTGGATCACTCGGGATTAACCTTACTATTACGACAACAAAAAAAGTAACTGGGAAAAGCATTACCACGGAGACGTCAGCGTACGAACGCGGTGTTAAATCCATGTTTAGCTAAGAAGATTTTTGTAAATCCATCTCAGAAATGCGACGAAGATGACTGTCACTTTCAGAGCTTGAGCAAATTGATCCGGTATATATTCGGAACATGCGCAGTGAGAGTCTTATATATAACGACTAATCACCTGCACGGGCTTCGTTTTATTTCGTAGTTTAGCTAAAGTTATTAAGATACTCTAAGGGTGAATTTACTTGAATATATGCCATGAAATCCGTCATTTTCAACTGTTCTTGCATCGATGAGCTGAACTCAATGAACGGCCTTCTAGTTTTGTGTTAAAAGCGAAATAAAAGTTGATGCGCACTTGGATGTAACTACAGTAAAACCTGTTAAGAGTGACCACCAAAAAAAATGCAGTATTGGTCACTGTACACAGGTGGTCACTATACAAAGAATGCCTGAATTAAATTAAAATAATGAACATGTACACTGTACTATATACATGTAGACTGTAATGCATGTAGTAAATAACCACAAAACCAAAAAAGTACAGAATTATCATGTCCATGTGCATTACATACCGCATATTTATTGCCTTATTACACATTTGTTTTGTTTTTAAAGAAAAAATTATCAAGTTTTCCTCGTTTTAAACGCCTTTTGCTTCTTATGTTCATGTTTTCAATGATTTTTTCGATCTGAATAACATGATTGGCTGAATTATTTGAGAACCACTGGAGTTAAAGCATGATATAACGTGTCTCGTCCATTATCTGGTCACTTTTTAAGGTACGTTGGCAATGTAAAAATTGCAAAAAAAGACAACACACACTGGTCACTGTACACAATAGACAGATGGCACTACACGGAGAATTTTTATGAAGGAAATGTACCCTAGAAAAAACAAAACACTAAAAAGTTGTCAACATAAACAGGTGGTCACCATTCAAAATAAACTTTTCCAGGTTTTACTGTATACGAGAATATGAAACGATCGCAAATAATCACACACAATAATCATTTTTTTCCACATTTTATTTTGGAAATAAAACTGGTAAAAACACTTTGTCGTTAAAAAACATTTTCGTTTCAACGATTTCGTTTAAAGGAAAGTTTTATAATAAAAGCGTTAAATCCAAAACTTCGGGAGTTTAGAATTTAACAATGTCGAATACTGTATCGATCACGTGTATTTGCCCGTATCGAGTATAGTATACTCAGCCTGGTAGTACTGCTATATTAGAGCGGTGCTTTCATAGAATATTGCTGAACACCCTTATCAGAAAATATTTTTTTTCTAAGATTTTTGTTTCTAGCCCAAGGAGTCCACCAGTTTATACACTGTACATGTACATACTTTCTCATTAAAATTGCAGTGCATGCTTATAATCTGAGACAGAATTCTATTTGCATCGTTATCAGCTTAAATTCGACTTTTCGACGAAACAGGCAGGGGAACTCAAGAATGTAGTTCCACACCAGCTGCAGCAGTTGTGGCAGTAGCTAAGTGGTAGCTAATAGGAATGCCGGATTTTGGGTGACCTATATGCAAACGCACCTAAAGACATTAAGTACTGGTTGCCAAATAGCTACTGCGACAACTGCTGGTGTGGATCTACATTCTTGAGTTCCCCTAATGGCTGCATAGCGTAAATTATAATAAAGTTCATGTTGAATTAATGTATTTCTATCCAGCTGTAGATTTGGGTAAAGTCCATCAGGAGTTTACCCGAGATAAAATTCAACGTTATTTTTAAAATATAATGCAGGTGGGGAAGACATTTAAAGAAGATTATCATTCATCTAAAATCTGAAAATTGTCCATTTGGATTCCATGTGAGTTATTTGGTTCAATCACTCGTGATTCAGCGAGGATTAGGCCAATTTTTATTCGTTTCTAATACTAGGTTGGCCTTTGTTTCCGACTTTCTAGGAGCAATTACCCATTACTTCCGATACACTGATTCGTGCAACTACCGTAAATTGATAAATGATTTGTTGGCTAGATTTTATAAGCTTACAGCTAGCAATACGAACTAGAAAGGATTTTCTCGGATTCGCATTATTGTACCGATTGGTAATTCAGAGTTCAAGTTTGAACGTTTCTTCGTCTGAAATTAGGGCCATGACATACAAAAGGGGTACTCCGACGCAGAAGCTTTTAAAGCGTGATACTTTTTGTAATCGACACACTAATTGGTTTAAAAAATGTCTTCAAAAATATGGTCTAATATGCAGTGTACACGTATACAGTATATATAGCATGCCTTTTATTTCACGCCGACAAAATGTATGAAATCGGTGCATAGGAAATGATTTTTTTTATTAGTAAAACTATGAACCATTTCATTATCATTTTATCAAATTGGGTAAAAGTTCATTTTCCGATCTTCTAATTGAGATGCTTGATTTCGGATTCACCGTTTGTTTTCAAGGTTTTGTAACATATTATTTATCCATTTTCTTTTGGTCGTGTATTGTTCTCCCGTTATAATTAACGGGGACCTGGGCACTCAACCATTAAAATGCCAATTAGCAACTTTGGATTTTGCTAACCGAGGTATACGTTCATTAAATACATGAATTTTGTCTCTCACGGTTTTCCAGAGACAGGATTTCCTATCCACGAAAGGTTGGCATTAAAATGCTTCAGTTATTTACATGTACGTTTAGTCATTAAAGGATAATTATCGCAGTTTAGGCCGTCTGCCGATGCAGAAAAGAAATTTTCACTCGATATCGACGATATGGCTTTAAGAGATTAGTTTGTCTAATTAGACTTAGATTTGAATTCATTAGAACGAAAAGTGTAAATAAAGCATATTACGCGCGCTAAATCCTTTACATGTATTTAATATTATTTACTTATTTACTTATTATTTGAAACTCAGACTGAGTTTTTATTCTTTTCTTGTCTATACGAATAAATAAGCAAATTTTCTTTTCAATTCAACTCATAAAATCAGGCGTAAAAGCCTAACTTAAAAAAGGACGACAAAATTACCGGTGACAGATCATCTTCAGTATTTAGCAACATATCAAACATGTTGAAAATCAGCTATTTTTGGAATTAGATGTTGTGAATTTGGCCATGTCTGCATTTCGCATCAGATTCGTGAGTGGCAAAAATGCTACTGTTCAACACATGATACCATTTGTCCTTCATCAGTCAACGGATTTGGCACCCATTTTTTCCCATCTTAAACTTAACAGTTTAAATTTCTTCAGGGATGACAAACGAGTGAGAGAAACAAAAAAAAATCATAACTTTGTGCCCACTAACAGCTGCTGTTCGCCCTCAAAATATGAATGAAGCAGCAGATGAAGCGACTTGGGTGGCTCACCAAACTCTCCGTAAAACATAGGAAAAATACAAACATGTATAAGAATTAATTGTTGTATGTGCTCTATACCTTAAACGTGCATTACCAAAATCTAGATGGAGTCAATTTTAAGGAGATTTAATATGTCGCTGCGTTTAAAGAGAAGACGCGAGTATTCAACGTGAACTAGTTTCTATGAAAAAAAATAATACAAAGTAGTTTTGCAAAACCTGAGCTTACACAGTACTGCAACAAACCATATTGACAAAACTCAGCAGACGACAGAGGAAACACGATATATATGTTATGTTGTCGTTTGCAGTATCATCGATATCGTGCAGACGAAGCGTCGATAGCAGCGCCACCGCCAAAACGTTTTATCTATTTCCCTTTCATCTCACCGATACTCGACGGAAACGCTAAACTTAGTTCGCAAACTTGATTTTCTAGTTTTTAGTTTTGCAAAAACAGTTTTTACGCCATTTTTCTTGTTGCCACAAACCAGAAAAGTTTCAAGTTTGGAGTTTTTAGCTTGGGTTTGGTGATAGTGTGTACCCGACTTTAGAAAATGAATTATCAGCGATTTCAAAATAGTTTGTATCAGATATTTCGGTTCATTTTCATATCTTTTCGTTTGATCCATTTCTGGGAGTAAATCAAAAAGTATAGATAAGAGTAATAAACGTTGTTCGGAACTGCAAAAAAAACTCCGGATTAGCTTTATTTCTGAATTATTAAAGTCAATTTGATCATTGATTAGCATTTTTTTATGTTTTAAAAAAGATTTTTTTGGCAAGGAGTACGCGTAGATGAGCAGTTACAAAATGTTTCTATTTTAATTTTAAAAAATGGTGTGAAAAGTATTCCTAGTCGGTAAAAAGCAAATTGCTAGTGCAGAAAATGTATCATTGTTGTCCAACACGAATACTCAGGTTGACCCATGCCGAAATGCGTTTTTACTCATCCATATGGGCAGAAATGCGTCTTTTACGTTGGATGTTTTGAAAAAGTCTTTTGTTCGTCATTCAGAGTACAACGTCTATACTTTTTTTTCAAATAACGTACAGTACATGTACTGTAGGCTTTATATTAAACGAGAAACCCGAATGCTCTTTTATTTCAATTGTTTTTATTCGGAAGATATCCATTTCTCGAAATGCTCATTCAGCCATGAAATTCAATATATATATATTAATAGCTGAAGCATAATTAAAAACGATCACGGTCGAATTGATAGTAATCAACATGCGTGTTTCTGTCGTTTGGAATTCATTACCTAGTTAGGGTTAGACCCTATGAAATCCTTCAATGTCAGAGTTAAGGGACCCCGTGGGTCCACCGAAACACTCAGCGAGGGGTCAGTTTCACCGGCGGACGTACATGAAAGAAGACATATCTCCAGGAGCGTAGTAGAGGCCCTCCTGTGGTTGCGTTTTCGGCTAAAAATACAAATGATCGAGAAATGGTCATTCAAGAAGTTGGCGATAACACGAAACTATCAAGAAATCCCTTCAAAAACAATAAACCATTTTGACGCTTACGTGCACTGTCATTGGATCATAATGCATGTAAAAACCGGTATCAATTAACGCGCACACTGAAATTATAGAATGAAATTCACTGTTTGGAATTTTGGATGTACATGTATCTGAAATTTAATTTACCAACAAGAACCGAGTCACACTTTAGAAACACCTACGATTTCCTTTTTTTTTCCAAAACTTCCGTTTACATGTACAGTATATGTCCGGTATAATAGCTATTGATTTTTGGTTATATAATAGATTCGAAGATTGCGACAAACATATTTGCTCAATTTAACGTGTATACGATGTACATATATTGTAAGCCATTCATACAGTATAAGTCAATCAATAACGAAGCATTTGTGTTTGCAAAGTGATGTGTATACCATTTTAAAGATGTCGATAGCGTTTTTTTCGTAGAGCTTGAATGTTTAAATTTCGTTCTTAATCTAGAAAAAAAGTATAATAAATTTCGTTGAAATTTACGTGTATATTTCCTTTATTTTGTGAATTTAAACAGTAAAACTGAGAATAGTTTTAAATCTACATAATATATTATGTTGCGGAACTCTATATATTGAGACATTTTTTTAATCTTAAAATATTAATTTCTATGGTTTGTTTTTATGCGTTTTTCTCTCAAACATGTTTGAAACTTATCATGGAGCGAAATGAAGAATTGATCAGATCATTTGCATATCAATATCCTATCATTTTATTTAATTTTTATTTTCGTTAGGTAATTGCACCGCATCCTCCAGTGTATTCTCTATTTTGAGCTTATTATAGGAAGACTTGAAGTCGAACTGAACTAAATGTTTATCGATTACATGGTTTCACTTTTGATCGCGCATTTTCTTATAATAAAGAGGAAAAACGTTTTAGGGTTTGTGTAAAGAAAAAAAATGCATTTTTGGAAACCCCGATGATTGATGACGACAAATTATGTTTTGTTAATGATACGGCCAACCCCAGTTTACTCCACTTACACGTGGGAACGATAATCACAACTTCGTTTGATTATTTTTGGTCCATATAACATGATGCATGATTTGCGAAGATTTACTAGTCCAGCAGAGGGCGCTTCATGGTCTCATTATTTTCGTTTCACGAAATGTATTTTAAACATCATGTATCTTCAATTGGTTGGAATAATCAATAAGAAAACACAAGGCACGACCAAAAACGTTTCTCTAAAAACGACGTTTCGCCACCATGTGGAATTCTTCAAGCTTTAATTGATAAGTACATGATAAATTAGTTAAATAGTTGATACATTTAATATCAAAACGTGTATAGAAATTCAGAGGGGAGAAAAGCAAGGCGAAGAGAGAACAAGGGGCGCATGAGGCGTTATTTAACGTTAATAAGTATAAATTTAAAGTTAAAAAGTTAAAAAGTAAAAAGAGCAAAAATGAAGAATTCGAAAAAATTAAAATTAGGGGAAAAAACAGCATACCTTTTTCAAAGATTCAGCACATTATAACATCAGTAGAAGACAATTGGATCTCCCATATTAAATGTATTAACTATTTAACTAATTTATCATGTACTTATCAATTAAAGCTTGAAGAATGCCATATGGTGGCGAAACGTCGTGTTTAGAGAAACGTTTTTGGTCGTGCCTTGTGTTTTCTTATTGAAATGTATTTTAATGACGAATCATCAATGACGAATGATGATCTAAGTAAATTATCGAGCTACATAGGGACAACTAGCATTCATTCAAACTGGAACTAATCGGTGCTATACATGCATATTTTTTTCTCGAACTACATGTACGTGTAGTAATTTTAGCCTCGCGGGATGCTGTACGTATACATGTATACGTGTATTGATTCGGTGCAGATAGCCAACAACTGCACTGCACCCTCAACTATTTTACAACGTAACAATTGTCTAAAATCTGAATGACCCCAGCAGAAATATGCCAAATTTTACAAGGCTATATCTTCATTAAAAATCATGTTTTCATACTTTGAAAAAAATACGTTAGGCCGCATTTGTGCTGGAAAACTGAAGTTTTTAAGACTCCGTATTTGTTGCCGTTTGTTTTATGTTAAAGATCGCGTATCTCGAAACGTTCGTGTTGGGCCACGTGTTTTTTGGGTTTACGAATCTTATCCTTGCCCCAACTCTTAAAATTCTCAAAAAGCAGTGCAATTCGGATGCCACCAGGGTGTCGCAGGTGCAGAGAATTTCTGTCCCCTGCCATGGTGCGTGCAACAACAAAATACCGACACTTTCCATATGCCAAAAAACACTGAAGTCCGGCGCAGGAGTGCCCCACAGTCCCCTTAACCCCCCTTTACGTTGGCCATCGTTGATCCGGATCGTAATTCCAAACGCAGCTGTCAATGGCTTCGTCAAAAGTTGCTAAATTGGGGCACGGCACTATGTGGGAGACTTAACTGCTTCTTTTTGTCCATACTGCATGTATACTGAAGGAGTTGTGTTCTGATGAGTGTTGTTTCTGCCCTGTGCGTTCTATACATGTTCGTTCTTTATACATTAAAACCTGTTAGGAGTGACCACCAAAAAAAATGCTATGTTGGTCACTATACACAGGTGGTCACTATACAAAGAATGCCTGAACTAAATTAAAATAATGAACATGTACACTGCACTTATACATGTAGACTGTAATACACGTAGTAAAAAAACACAAAACCAAAAAATACAGAATCATCATGTCCAAGGGTTATCTGGCTATCTGGTTATCTGGCCACTTTTAAGATACATTGGCAATGAAAAAATTGCAAAAAAAAGACAACACACACTGGTCACCGTACACAATAGACAGGTGGTCACTGGTCACTATACAGAGAATTTTTATGAAGGAAATGTACATGTATAACTAGAAAAAACAATACACTAAAAAGTGGTCAACATAAACAGGTGGTCGCCATTCAAAGATGGTCACTTTTCCAGGTGCTCGAAGAGCATAAACGTCGTATAATTTACACGTACATGTAAATTAAATAAGCTCGCAATTAAGGTAGCTTTAAAAGCGAAATCCATCCGATATTTCGCAATATCGGAATTTGAGGAGGAGGACGAGGAATTTGAATATGCCGCGTACCGTTATATTGTACGTGCTAATGTACTGCGCATGATGTGCGTGTATACAAGTTTTTAATTACAATTTGTATACGTGCTTGTTCAGTTTTAATAAGGTGTCATGTAACTTGATTTTCCGAGTGACGTCACGGGATCATGCATGGCGCTATTGGAGTTAATGGGGTCACTTCTATAAAACGCATTTTGAAGTAGATTTACATGTATGGTCTACCTTTGATTAAAAAATGGTTAATATCGGTTTTGACTATATACATGTACATGCATGTATGTGTAGCTGTTGAAGAGAACCAATCAGTTGATACGCATTACGTAACATTTGATTTATTCGAATTTATATACGGTACATTAAATTATGCATTTCGATGATTTTTGATAAAAACGAATGTTGGAAAAGTAGCGGAATTGAAGTGCAGTGTAATGTACATTCATTCATGTAATCAGGCTGATGCAATGTATTTATATTTGCGGTGTACTAGAAATTGGTAATTTTTAAATGCAAGACATCAGATGTTTTCCGCTCATTTGCATTTTTCTCGTAATGTGACCTCTTCTGATTTTACTAAGCGACGTTTTCTATTTCAGATGAAACCCAGATTAAAAATCTGAAACTTGAAAACACGCTAAACAAACAGACGCGTTGAAATTAAGGAGATACTGTATATCATATATAGCCTAATGCAAACGGTATCTTCAACATTGAGTTTCGAAATGTAATTACATGTGCAGTATAATGCATTTTGCTGATGCCTTATTTTATGTGGGTGTCGAACTAGGCTAACAATTTGAAATTCTGAATCGGTTAATGGATCAGGATAGATTGGGTTCGGAATGGGATCAAAAAGGCAAGCCATGAATTTTTTAATGATCGAAAATTTTAAATTGTAAAAAGTACATCATCATTCCTTCCTTAAAGTACGTGCACGGTGAAGCTTATTCCAGTCGCTTGCCAGCCGGTTTCGAACCAGTGTCGCGTAGTGGTATTGCAGACTCGTACCACTAAGCTACACTGGATTTCAAGCGACTGGAACAAGCTTTATCGTGCACGTACCCTTAGATATTCATATATGTTTTCTTAAATGAAAGCATCATCGTAAGTTACTTGAAATCCTCCAGAAATATCTTGCATATTTTCACACGAAGAAAGAGGTTTTCTGTACCTGTTATTTGGCAAAAAATAACAAAAATGCTGTATTTCCAGTTGTGTACATGTAAGTAAGTGGCTGCTACTAGAATTTTAATTTATTTCATTTGTCCAACACTATCTGTTTTAAAAACTATAATTAGTCTACTGTATATGTACATGCAAGGCACGCGAAACAAAAGCTCCTGCTTTTCTAGTCGATTTAATGTTGTTTTTTCTAATAAGATATACAGTACATGTACATGTAAATGTGTAATGCATCTTTGAATCTAATAATTTCATATTAACACATTAAAATTACTATCAATACACATTAATATTAATTTTACCGGCTTGACTACATGTAAATGTGTAATGCATCTTTGAATCTAATAATACCGACTTGACTTATTCATAATTCAGTAATTTCGCTCCGAGTTTTATCAACACTTTCAAATAATCGGGGGCAATATTATTATTTAACCCCAAAATTGTATTTGTAAGAGGCTCGAGCGTGGCGTCATCTCGTGGCTGCGAAATTTAAAGCTCGAATGCATTCAAAAAATTTTTTTTTTTAATTTTACGTCTAAAATGAAAGGCGAGTATAAATTTCGTTTCTCTCGACTTAATAGGGAACATTAGCAAAGCGCGGTGACGTCATGATAAGGTAACCGTATCTCTTACGGTAGTTTTGCTAATGTTCCCTATTAAGTCGAGAGAAACGAAATTTATACTCGCCTTTCAGTTTAGACGTAAAATGATGATCTGGGCATGCGCATAAGCGAGGTGACGTCATGTATCTCTTACGGTAGTTTTGCTAATGTTCCCTATTAAGTTGTTACGTCCGCTTTACTTACCGTCTTTTTCGTGCTGCTTAGACAAAAAGTGCAAACGGGTTTGGCACCGCCAGGAGTTGTTTCTGCCCCGTACGAATATTGGTGGCGCAAACAAGGTTGATCCCTGAAGTCGGATCCGGACATGAGCACGGTGCCCAGGTGAGAAATGTAACTTGAGGCCAATCGCAATGTCTCGATTTTGGACAATTTCCTGTCCGCGGGTTCGGTGGGGATCAAGGTCCTGAGTGTGGTAAATGCACTGTTCACGCTGTGAGTGCGGTCTCTTTCTCTGGCATTGGCCGTCTGTCTTTGTCGAACGGGTGGAAAGCCATCGACCATCGCCATGGACATCGTACAAGACGGTGGACTCGAATTGGGAGATGCAACGTTGCTGTTCCGCGAATTGCTGCACACACGTTTGCGTTTCGGGTCGGGTGAGATGTCCGAATAATACACGTTTTCACCGCAGTCCGAGTAACTTTCCATGTCCACGTTTTGTTTAAATCTCACGCCATCCAGAACGGTCGATGGGTCATTCTTTTGTTCATTTTTGTTGCCCATTTACAAGATGCTGCTATTGAGAATGTGGCAGGATCAATTTTTTAAAGAATATAAAATTAACCATTACAAAAAGAACCGTAAAGTTTACTTCGAATCCACAATGCGTGCAAATGCTAAATATTTAATGATATATGAGGAGCGGCAATTACTTTAATTAGTTTATAAGGCTAATTAAATATTCGTGTATTTACACGAGTTGCCAAATTCATTTTGCTCGCTGAAGATTCTGGCAAAATGCAAAGAAAATCAAAATGTGTTCAAATATTTGTCATGCGCCTTTTTTGAAAATCTCCTCAAAACGTGTTCTGTAAGAAAAAAGCATTCTGAAAGCCGAGATCAATAGTTGTAGTCTAGAGAAATACTAACCATTTATTCCATGAATCGAGGTTGATGCAATTATGAGTCAATTCCAGTCTTAACTCCGCGTTGTACTGTATATGAAGACGCACAAAATGACAAAACTAGCTAGGAAATCGTCTCGTATATTTCAAGACGTTTTTTTTTTACTGAAACTTTAGACAACGCTCCTCTTGAGTCACTGTATAGCGCGAAATATCTGCATATGCTCTTGAAAAAGTTGCATCCTTAGGAGCCCCAACACGTAACTAACCTTAGCACGGTCCTCCGAATACTTGACCACTGACTGGGCCTTGGTAGCAAGGAGGAGCGAGTGTTTCAAATTAAGTTTTGAAACGAAATGTTAAATACCACTGGTGTTTTGGGGTGGAGCTTTTGGGGAACTTGATTGGCACTTGCAGCTGTTAAAGCGTGTGTTAGTGTTGATAGATTTAAGATTTGACCAAAAAGCCATCCTTCTCAAATCCTCACATCCCTCCCTTCGCCCCTGCAGAATTACTAGTGCCAAACTACGTGTTTTTGAATCGGCGTTTGGTTGTGACTCATCCCAATGAGGAATGACACCGATACATGTATTTGCAGCAATCGAGCTAGGAGCCCCAGTTGCATGGTGACAAAGTGGTTTACGCATTTTAAAGTTTTTTTTATATTCTTATTTGCTGATATAGGCCAGAAACACAACAAAACTTTTAAATTAAGAATGATAATTTTTTTACCACTAGCGCCAACCAGCGGGCAAACCATCGGTAATTTAAATGCATTACCAATATTTGCCCGCTGGTTAGCGCTAGTGGTAAAAAAAAGTAACATTCTTTCCTAGAAGTTTTGTTGTGTTCGTACCCATAGGCTCTAAAGCTCGACACTATTTTATCCAAGAAGATTTTTGCATCCTGTTCGGCTAAACGTTGTAAACAAATCACCCTGTTCATAGCTGTTGTACGATAGTTGTGGTCTTTTATATACATGTAGAACAACGCAAAAACAACACGAAGAAGATGCTAGGGCGTTTTGTAAATCGTTCTAAAGCATTCTTTTTTAACATCGTTTAATAAGTTCATTGCATGTTATGCCTTGAAACAATTAACTTGGGCTTGAATGCGTCATAAATGCATTTGGTAAACCCTATTTATAAATTGAAAACAAATCTTTTTTGGGACACCCTATCCTATCACATAATCCTATCACATTATCATAATGCATTAATTTTTGCAAGTAAATTTATTTCGAAGAGTTTTTCTTCGACAACCTACAGTACATGTACTGTATATATGACATTATTATGCACGTAATTTTCAATTGATTATAAAGCATCAGGGCTGTGCCGGTGAGGGTAAAAAAATAACATATTTGTAGGAGATAGAGCAAGGGGGTGTCTGCATATTTCTTTAGACAGTTGTCCAATTTTTCCCATACATTTACTGAAGGCACATCTCTAACAATTAACGTTGACTTTAAAATGTTTAGCAGATATTTTCACCCTTGACTGAATGCCCATATGGTTGCAATGGACATTTTTTACTGTCATTGTGCTGACTTTTTAACTTTTTTTTAAAGTGTCGCTTGAATTTTCGTTCAGAATATGATGGATTGCAACTTGTTAAACTTAAAATTAAGTTTCACCGCTTTTGCAGCCTGCATAAGAAATCTTCGTTTATGCCGCTGCAATTTTAGTGTGCTCTAATTGATAGTAAGATTTAAAATTCTGTATTGATTTCTGACGCTCTATGTACATACTGCCTATGCACGTACTGCACTACTGTATGGAGTGCGGACAAATAAAAATTAAAATTCAGTAACAATTTATTTAAATAATAAGCAAATGCATTTGGGTTAGTTTAAAAATATGATACGTGTGCTGTATACAAACAAAAAGTACATGTAGATAACGTACCAAAAGATTTAATCGTTGCACAAGTAAAACATGCAAAATTTATAAAAATTCTAATTAAATTTAATCCTAAAATTATTATTTACTACATGTATTTTCCTTTATCGAGGATGTAGACCTTGGATCGACAACGTTTTAGCAGATGAAACCTCCTTTTCATTTTCTCCTCCCCCCCTGCTCCACATCCCAGTTTTTTCCTCTTTAAAATTTTCCCTCCAAATTTTCAAATCATGGCAAGTTGAGCCTGGAGAGCCTTCCACTGATACCACTGTGGCCAGACTGGAGTGGAGCCAAGGTGGAGCACAGTGTTGAGCCGCTTTAGAGAGCCTCTAAGCCGCTTTATCTTAGCCGCTTACACTGGCGGCGCCATCTCGAGGACACATTTTTCATGAAATTACTTGACATTGAAAAAAATGTGATCGGAAATCGGAATGTTTTCTACTCGAAAACACAGTGTCGAAAAGCCTAAACGTGGTTGGCTGTACTACAGTGATTGTGGTCAGATTTTGCGTTACTACGGAATTTACACTAAAGTAAATGCAATGACCTTCATGATCAAACTTTCATTCGGGCAGCTTGGTACAAAGTTTGTTCTTCATGGCTGTTTAGGTATGTACATGAAGAGTATATAATGTACATGTGTATATGTACCTATGTAACATAGTGTACGTCTCGGATAGCTAGCTTGCACACGTACAGTATAAGTGCCAAAATTACAGTATAACATGGTAATTATTTAACTTGACCATCATTATTAGAGTATAAAGTTGTCAGTGTTACATTGCTATAGTTGCGTTGCCGCGTACGTACAGTAGGCGGCCTACATGCTGAGTTTTTGCAATTAAATTTTCTTCCAGGTTCTGTTATCAAAGATGAACTGTCTGTTTAATAATACTTTGATAAGGATTTCGTATTACTCCATTATGCGAAGGTGTCAAAGTTCACACGTTACAGCCAGTATTGAGCCGCTTAACTTTCTCGATGGAAAGCGCTGTATGCCAGAGACATCGTACGGGGCACAAGCAGTTTTAGATCCATCGACAGGCGGTATGATATGTAAAGTGCCCTTGTCCGGCAGATATGACGTGGATCGTTCTGTGTCAAGTGCATTGTCAGCATTTCCCTCATGGTCGCGAACAAGCGGCCAGCAAAGAGGAATTATTTTGAACAGAGCAGCCCAAATTATTGATGTAAGTGCTGGGTCATTCGTGCAATGTCATTTTGTACGGGTCATTTAACATTTTGAACTGAATTGTGCATGGCGATTGCTTGCAGGAAAGATTGGAGGAAATAGCCCAACAAGAAGTCAAGAATTGTGGAAAGCCAATTTCTGAAGCTAGATATGATATTTTAGCTTGCGCTCAAGCATTTCGCTACTTTGGCGGATTGGCAGGATCTCACGCTAATCTAGGTATAGTTTTTTAAAAATTTGGCAGCATAGCGCATAAAGCCAGTGAAACCTTTCGATCTGCTTATTCGGTATTTTTGTCGTGTCTAAAGGTCAGCATCTTCCTCAAAGTCCTCAAGCCTTTATATACACAATTCGCGAGCCTTTAGGCGTGTGTGCTGGGATAGGCGCTTGGAATTTTCCGTTTCTCATTGCATCGTGGAAATCTGCCCCCGCACTCGCTTGCGGAAATACCTTTGTGTATAAACCGTCAGAATTTACTCCAATCACTGCTGTTATCCTCGCTGAAGTGCTCACTGAAGCTGGTCTACCACCAGGATGTTTTAATATACTCCAAGTAAGTTGTTATGTAACCAATTCAGCAGTTGAGGGTTATCAGAATTTAAAATATTAAATTTTTAATTTTAAACAAAACAGTACTTGTCCATTTTCTAAATGTAATTAATATTTGGATAGGGTGAAGGTGATGCTGGCCATGATCTTAGCATACATCCCGATGTTTCTAAAGTTTCGTTTACTGGCAGTGTTTCTACAGGGGTTAAAGTAATGCGTGCCTGTTCCGAAGGAATTAAGAAAGTCACTTTAGAATTAGGAGGGTGAGAATAATTCAATTTCTTTTAAAAACTTGTCTCCCAAAACTTAATAGGCATTCTTCTTGTTTGTAATGTCGCTATTGCGAGACATTCTAATCTTAAATTTTTTTGAGAAACGTTATGCAATAACTTCCTCGCATGATCATGGATATTTTAGTATCTCTCAATGATGCATCTTTGTATAACCTTCGCAACCCATTGTAGAAATAGTTTCTTTATTAAGCACTTTCATTGTTTTTTGTCTAGGAAATCGCCATTAATCATATTTGAGGATTGTAACTTGGAAAATGCTGTAAAAGCTGCATTGATGGCAAATTTTCTTTCTCAGGGTCAGGTAAGAATAAGAAATTGCCTAGCAGATTAAACCATTGCATTGCAATTATTGAACGGCAAAAAATATATTTGGTGTAAATCCAGGTGTGTTCCAATGCAACTAGAGTCTATGTCCAAAAGTCAATTATGCCACAATTCCTGGAAATGTTTGTTGCTGCTACCAAGAAGCTGAAAATTGGAGATCCTAAACGCGAGGAGACACTTGTGGGTGCAACCATCAACCAAATGCATGCTGACAAAATACTGCGCTACATTGCAAAAGCTAAAGAAGAGGTACATTTCTGATGTTGAGTTTTTAGTTAAACATTAAGTGTTTTAAATTAAATGCTGTGCTTTAGGGTGCCACAGTATTATGTGGAGGAGAAAGAGTTCATTTGGAAGATGATCGTTTGAAAGAGGGTTACTATCTCAGCCCATGTGTTCTCACAGACTTGCAGGATGAAATGCAAATCATCAAAGAAGAGGTTTTTGGAGCAGTTGCATCTGTGTTGGATTTTGAATCTGAGGAAGAAGTTCTCAAAAGGGCTAATGACACTAGTTTCGGATTAGCCGCCGGAGTATTTACGAGGTAAATTGGATTGAGTTTTACACTTGTACGTAAAAATGATTTTAAATGAAAGCATGACAAGTTTTAGTATAATTTTGTGAACAAAATTAAATTAAAAACTTGATGTTGTCACATCTGAAATACATGTACAATTCTGACAAATGCACTATGTAAAAAATATTATGATAGTTGATGATTAATTTCTTGAATATTTAAGAAATTAAGTTTTAATTGCGTTTTCTGCGATTTCAGGGATATTGCACGCGGCCATCGTGTTGCAGCTGCTCTCGAAGCTGGTACAGTTTGGATCAATAACTACAACTTATACCCTCCTGAAATGCCATTTGGGGGCTACAAGAAGTCTGGAGTTGGCCGTGAAAATGGACTAGCAGTCATAGAACATTATACCCAACTGAAAAGTGTTTACGTCGAAGGTGGCGATGTAGATTGTCCGTTGTATAGTAATTAATTTGCTTTTATACTCGATTACTTTTAAAAATACATGTAACTTGTCCTTTGTACAAATAATCAAAGAGTATAATACATTCCCGGGGTCTAAACTTTGCTGACCAAATTTGTATTGTTTTAGGGTAAAAATATGAGATCACAAATAAAAATGTGAGATCAAATTTCACGAAAGATCATAAAATTAACCCGAGCAAGTTTGTTGTCTATAATTGCACCAGTGTACGATATTTCGTTATCGGATCAAATTATACTGTAGATGCTAAAATTTATATTTTCCATGCCGACTTTATACTTGTTATGTTTCGATATTATGGATAATTGTACTGTACATGTATATACCATTAAATATTTGTATTTGAAACTTGATTTACAGTATATGCATAAAATGAATACACATTCTTTACAGTAAATTAATTACTTTTTGATTTATTTTTTGAACTAGCTAGCAAGGGAATATTTTATTGTAAACAAATGTATGGGATTGGAGCTAATACAAATATCTTATGGTATTTAAAAAATAAATCTGAAGAAAAAATAATTATTTTGGCAAGTCGTACGAATTCACGCAACTCGCTGGCGTTTGTGCTAAATTCGAGTCATTCGAAATACGGGTCAAGTAAGGTCATTCCATTTTGTTCCGGTACCCCCATTCGACTTTTTAAAGATGGCCGCTGCCGCGTTCGTCTGCTAGCGTTGCGTTCTTGTTATCTCTGTCATTTCCGAGTTGTTTTCTCGACGTTATGTCCTGAAGTGAAACAGATTTTCGACTGGTGAGATGTACTAACCGAATTCGTTGATAGAGCGTTCGAAGATATCCATTCTTTAGTTGTTTTTCTTACGCGACTTCAACCGGTTTTAAGATTGTGGAACAATGAATCGTACGTCAGATTCCACGGATGGAGATTCCAACATGGCGTCTGAAGGCGATAACGAAGAAGAAGTGAGGGTTTTCCTTCCACGCGAAGAAATTACGGGAAGTCCAGGATGCAAGAGCACGGCCAACAAAACCATGGGCGACATTCGAGTTATGCAACGCTTCTTCGAAGAGTTAAGTGAAACTAGAAAAGTACATGAAATTCCTTACGAGCGCCTGGACGATTTGCTTGCCAAATTTCTGATGGTGGCCAAAAGAAAAGATGGAAGAGAATATGAGCCCCATACGTTTAGGGGCATGTTGGGCAGTATGGACAGATATTTGCTGAGACATAATTATCCTCATACGATATATTTTGGCAGAAAGCGAGATTCCTTCCCTAAAACGAGACAAGTGCTGCGCGCCAAGCTGATGACTCCGCAAAGAGAAGCCAATGCCAAGGGCTCTGGAAGACTGTCCAGGAAATCCGAACCACTGCTGGAGTCGGAGATAGACCATCTGTTTCTTTCTGGGACACTAGGACTTCATTCGCCCACAGGCTTGTTCAATATGATTTTCTTCATCAATGGCCTGCATTTCGGATTCAGCTCCAAGGAACACTACGAACTGCAGTGGGGAGACATCAAACTGTTTGCCGATTCCAATGGAGTTGAATACCTGGAGTATTGCAAAACCCCGATGAAAAAGAAAATGTGTGACTGCGGCATCATGTTTTCAGGTGGGACAGCGAAGCCGAGAATATACAGGTAATTATTAGTCTGCAGAAACCATTCGTCAAAGTGTTATGGTTCTGTATTCGCTATAATGTCATCGATCTGAAGAGGATGGACGAAATAATTCAAACGCAAACTAAATATTTCATTTTGTTTGTTAATAAGTGTTGGTACGTAATTCAGCTGAAATGATGGTTGTCAAGGAATAGACAAATTTGCCAGCACCGATGATCGAGTGGGTTACACGCTTGCCTTTCGATCCTAACTGGCGGAGTTCGCTACTCAGTGGAGGTTGGTGAGAATTTCGAGGACGTGCAAAATTCTCTACGTGGCGGCTCTTTCGGATGGAAGTTTAAACCGAGGTCCCGTGCAGATCCCATTTGCACTCTGCAAGATAAAGATCCCTATTGGGGGGTGGAATTCCCCCTTTGTAGGCAGAATTCCCAGGTAGGTGATGCTGGAACATCCCCTGGCGTTGGTGTTTAGCCTCATAGCAGAAATAGGCCAACGTTAAAAATACACAAACAAACAAACGATAGGCAAATTTTAAATCCTGAACAAAGTTAATGTTAATTTTTTTTCACTCTATAACCCACGCTGATGCTAATGGGGTGGATTCCATAGTAGATGCTTTATGTCATTTTCATGCTCCTGAGCAGTGCAAGACAAATAGTATTTACTTATACATGTTCCAAACAGTTAATTCTGCAATAATTTGCAATGCCTTAATTTTTGCTTTCTAGTCTCATTGTAACGAAATTGTCTTCTGTGCCTTTGACTTCCGACTACAGCAGCTTCTGTCTGCAGATGTTTTACCGGTTTTTGCATACATTGTACCGAGATGTGATCAAGAATACAGTAGATCTTGATCATGGACACCCCTACTAGGCGCCCACATTTCAAATCATCCCTCTTTTCTGACCTACGTAACATGTCAGAAAAACAAATTGTGTTTTTTTAACAGCGACATTCTCCATCTTGAATGATGGCAAAGGGGGCGTTACTGTTCAAGGTTCTCATGTCTTTAATAGCTTAACCTTGTTATGTGGCCCTACAATAAATATATGCGGGTTTGAATTATTTTGTTCATCCTCTATGGTTCCTCTAAAACTCGATCATTACCAACAAAATACATGTACCTTCATTCTTTCAAATTCATCTAAATTCTAAATATCTATGCACATCCTGACCCTATGTTCTAAAATAAATGGAAAAAATACAACCAAATTACAACCGAATTGACCTGATTTAAAACTGAACATTTCTTTTTTCCCCAGTAATAATGGAGATGTGGAAAAAGATCCTATAGTGGCTTACAAGAATTATTGGGAAAAAAGACAGTACATGAAGAATATGCCAGATTCACCATTCTATTTGTCGCCTGTGGCAGATGCGACGCACATCATCTCAGGATGGTTTAGTGACAGAAGAGTGGGTGTAAACAAAATTAAAGATGTTATGGCAAGAATTAAATTCCAGTCTGGATTAACGGATTCCAAGCGTTTCACTAATCATAGCATAAGGCTTACTTGCAGCGAGAAATTGGGCAGAAGCGCCTGCACAAAGTGTGTGGCTACCCTCGGGGCACCTCCGATAAAACGCATAAAACCTTGTGACGTTGTGTCCACTACCTATGGGCAAAGTGATGGGGATGAAACTTTATCAGAAATTGGCTTTAAAATTAAGGAGGATGAAGCGGATCAGGTGGACGAGGCTGTTAAAATCGAGTGTCGGCCACAGATTGAGGACACTGACATGTCTGAGGAAGAGGATTCGCAAAATGAAGAAGTGCGTGTCATTCGTGCACCAGTTGTGGTCACTGTCAGGCATTCCCCAGACGAAACTATCACATCCACTTGCACAAACACGTTGGAAAAGATTTTCCCAAAAGGTTGCATATTCCATGGTCCAGTGAGCATAAATATCTATAACAATACTTCACCACCACCACCAGCTGCACAAATGTCATCATCATCCTCTTTGTGAAATTGTTGAAATGTATTTATATCTGGTACAATTACTTGTTTTCTTTTTAACTTTTGCATGATTTTGGATTATTTGCTAAGAATGTCGTGAAGCTGAGATTTGTTATTGGCTTTCCAATATTTCTCACATACAGTACACTATGCTGAATAGTGTTGTATTAGTTTTATAATCAATTGAACGTGTTCCTCGATGTACAATGATCATTTTAAGTGAGGCAAATCAGTCTGCAAATCGTTATTGTGGTATGTAGTTATTAAGGAAAAAACCTTTACATGTAGAGAAAAGGGAATTTTGGCATTTTTACAATGATTCATGTTACTGATTGTAAGACATTTTGAAGCTTTTGTTAGTATAGAATACTGACTTAATGTCGCATATTAATGAAACAAGTTTATTCAAAAAACTGCTACACCGCACAAGCGAAATTCCTAAATTTATCGATCGTTATTTGTGCAGTTGTATATTTTTGCATTTTTTTTGGAAATTCAGTCAACACAGGGAAGCAATGGTTTGCTTTCAAATTCTCCCCTTGATAACATCAAAAGTATAGTTAGACCTAATTTCTGTTATAGTAATGGCCATTTCATTGCAAGGATTTTGTGCACTTTTGAATGTTTTAATTACAGTGAAAGCTCTTAATTCGGTCAGCCATTATATTCGATCAAAAACTTCAGAACGGATTTTTTCCTATTCTGTCCTCAGTCCTGTATGAAAACAATAGCTTATTCCGGTCACTTATCGCATTATTCGATCATTTTTTCCCCTATGTCTACATAATGCAAACGCGTGAAACAAGTTTGAGCAGCTTTCATACAAGCACGGACATGTTTGGACAACACGCTTAGATGCATCTAGTTTTGAATGAAACGTTTAATTGGAAATGTGTTCCAGCAAATGCATCAGCGGCTGTACTGATATCGATACTCTGCGTATATGTATTTTATAAAATTAAATTTTATCCATTTCAGCAAACAGGCAACGTAAAAAACACTACTTAACTTGTACTATTTTTTTTTATAAATATAATTTTAAAAATATGTAAATACAGAATGTATGTACAATTATATATATGTAATTTAAAACAGACCAAAGTTTTTTTGGTACGGTCAGTCTTTAGTGTGTTTTTGACGTTCATCGTCTTATTTCGGTCAAAATCGCTGGAACCCACGTGATTGAATTGAGCGACTTTCACTGTACTCTTTCTTACTATAAACTCAAGAAGTTCATTCTATTTTAGATGGTTATTTATGAAATAAGTAACTGTAAGTAAGCTTGCATAAAAATATTACCATGATTGGTATTTTGTGACATGCTGTTTTTAAACTTTTTTTTGGAAAGTAACTTCTGCAAATGAAACTTTGATACTTTTCATGATCTCAGGATCTGCACATAATTGATCTTGCAGAATTTGTATACAAAATGTATGAGCAGAATTCAAAGAGCGTCATCACTTGTCATGGTCTTCAAGTAGCATCGTAGCTTTTGTTTTTTGCGGTATGCTCATAGTAGATGTGCTGATATCTATGAACAAAAGTCACCGTTTAATTTATTCAGACGATGAACTGCTGGAAATATTTTATTGCGGACCATAAGACGCAGGGTAAATTTATATAACATTTTTCCAGAAGAAAATTATACCCTATTCTCTGGAAAATGCTGCATTTATATTTAACTTGAAGGCAGTATATAAGAAACCTTATTTGCCTCTTAAGGGGGTCTCCTATGGCACCGAATTCCACCTACCCACCCCCAATTTGGTCGTTCCGAAAATCGACTTACAT
>JAQGBX010000565.1:0-33808 GCA_034698745.1 Megaphyllum sjaelandicum | reverse complement strand
CCTGTCTTAGGGATTGGTATGACATTCGCAAGCGTCCAGTCATTTGGCAGAACACCGGTCTGGATGGAAAGCTGGAAAATGATGGTGAGGTATTCAGCACTGAGGTCTGATGAGAGGCGTAGCATGATGGGTTTGATGCCATCAGGACCAGCTGCAGAGTGGGGGTTTAGGAGGCTAAGTTGCTTGGCAACACCGTCTTTAGAGATGACCAGGTCGGGCATGGTGGTGGGGGAGCGGGTGGGAAAGGCAGGCAAGGGATGGGAGTCAGGGGGAAGGAAGACAGATTGGAAGTGCTCGTTGAGGATTTTACATTTATCCCCGGCAGAGTGCACTAGCTCAGAGCCAACCTGCAGGGGGGGGACCCCAGCATTGTTTTGCTCGGTGCCCCGAGCATACCGCCAGAAGACTTTAGGGTTTTCAAGCATGGCGGTGCCAAGCGCGCTAAGATAGGCAGAGTGGGCTTGAGAGAGAGTCAGTTGGATTTGGTCTTTAAGAAGTTTATAGGCAGCGACATGGGTACCTCCATAGAGCTTTGTGACCCGGTATTTTCGCTTAAGTTTGTTTAGGAGCCGTCTGTGGTTTCTCGTTAACCAAGGTTTATGGGTAGAAGCGTAGATGGTTTTGGAGGGGGTGAACTCGTAAAAGCTAGATAGCAGAAGGTCACGGAAAGCGATCCAGGCATCGTTTGGGGTTAGTTGGGCAGACCTGGACTTGAACATAGGGAGGCTGTCAGAGAGTTTTTTGAGGATGGAGGAGAGGTTTGCTTTCTTGAAGAGCAGGACATTGCGGGGTGGGCTGGGGGAAATGGGGTGAGATACAGGGAGAGTGATGACCGAGCAGAGGTGGTCGCTGACACCACTGCGGACAGTGCTGGAGTGACACAATAATGAGATGCATTGACTCCCCCTGCCACATGGGACTCTGTGCTGACTGCAGGGTATTGAATTGAAGCAGCAACTACTTTGGAATTGCGATTATGAAGAGGGGTCTTTATCGTGCAAATATCAAACGGGATCTACACGGGACATCGGTTGCACATTTGGGTCGAGAAGCAAGCATGTAACCACTTAAAAACCGGCACCAGCTGACATTTTCCTGGAAAATTTTTTGGTAAATCACGAAAACCAAAGTCATGACAGCTGACTCAAGGCGTCTGGAATATGCTTGGTGAAAGCATGGACGATCGTAGCAGTAGCCTAAATGACGTGTAATTTGCAGTTACATTTAGGATTATATTCAAAATACCTGCTGCTATATTTCGGGCAGTAAGGGAACTTTTTGCATACACAAAATTTCAACTAATAAAGCAACGAATCTAATGTCCTTACTTCGTAAGCAGCCCCCAAATCCTGGAATTTCTCTTGAGCTTCTGGGTCCCCAGCGTTTTTGTCGGGATGCATTTCTTTGGCTAGTGATCTGTAGGCCTTCTTAATTTGATTGGTATTCGCAGACTTGGACACTTTCAAAATTGAATAAAAATCTCTCCTGAAATTAGAGGAAACAATGACAACTTTCAGTTTAGACTATCCATTCTTTCACGTCAGTGGGGGCGGTCTGCTACCGATCAATGAACTGAAATTTTAAAGTCCGATAAAACTGTAAATACCGCTTTCGACATAAAAATGATCATACAGCATGAAAGAGATTACAAAACTTTAACTTACCCGGCGATAACATCATTAAATATAATTAAAAGGAGTAGAAATATATATGAAAATAGCAAGACATCGAACCGCGTTGGACTTGCCATTACGAATAAGGACACCTGTACCAAAGAGCATTCTGGGTGATCGAACGCAGACTATATGTAGGCAGGTGGCAGCACTGTACTGATTACATCATAACACAAAATTTTAAAAATGGCAGCGCCCAGTAAATGAGTCATTTTATAATTTCTGTTCTGAACTTTTGTTCTTGTTTGATCAAATAACTGTTAAGCGCATAGCTATGACAGTATTTTGAAGGGTAAGATCAATATAGTTTATATTCTGTCTAAAATCGCGTCGTAATGTTGTTTTGGGCTTAAAATTCTTGTTATGAGAAGAGTTTGACAGCGAGTTAGGGTTAGTCGATTTTTTAGTTTTCTGTTAGAACATAAGGAAAGCTATCGATTGTGGTGGTACTTTTTCACTTTATGGCATTCTCTATCATGCGCTGCTCAAGTAACTAGTTGTCAGTTAGTCGTATATTATTATCTCATGCAGTATCATATATGATTGCTTCGAAATATTTCGGTTATCATCTGAAGCGTATGATGTCGATACTTATTTTTTGTTATTATTGATCTAGGCGTGTATCTGCGAAATAAATTACGTAACGAACCGTCTTAAAATGTCGTTGGACCCCACAAACGCCTCTTTAGGCGATGACACTCTGTCTTATAATGGACCCTCGTGTGGCAGTCATCTTTCAACTGGTACTAATCTGCTTAACAATATAGGCCTAGTTGTCTGTCTGCAATTATAAATGATTTTAATGTCACATCAATGTGTAGGCCATGCTCTTACCCAAGGAGAATGCGGATCGACCGTTGTACCTGGTGTGCGGATGCGTTCATCAAAATCAATCTCTTTAGGTTCGCCGACGGAAAGTTCCAGTACACTTCAGAACAGACGAAGGTTCGTTGTTGTGAAGGCCCTCCAAATTTTTAATGTAGAAATACTGGCTTTTGGCTGCAAGCCAGATCTTCATTTAATGATTTTAATAGTGGATTCTCACCTTTTTCAAAACAGTTCTTCAAGGTCTATAAAACGCAAGAAGTTTGATGATGAGTTGGTGGAGAGCAGCTTGGTGAAGACAAGTCGTGGGCGACCCATGATGATCAGCCCTCAGACGAGTGGAGGCAGCGGGGGAGGATGGATGTCCCCTTTGACCACTTTTGCAAGTGAGGTTCTACCTGCTGACACCGCCTTAATTGTCCCATCTGAAAAGAAAAAGGTAATTAAGATGGAAGCTGACTTGAGAGGGGTAATGAACCTGCAATTGTTAACGTTTCAAAAGTACTTGTTTATTTGTTAAAAAATTGATTATTAAAGGTTTTTTATATATATGTGGTATTTGGTAAAATTTAGTCAAACATTTGCAGATGTTACACAATTTTCAGCATTGTTGGTTGAGTTTTATAATGCTCGTAACGACGAGTTAATGGCGCTATTGTTTGTTTTTCTCAGACTCAGAAATCTGCACCTAAACGACTGAAGAAGAGCAAGGTACGATTATGAAAGAAACCACATAAGTTGCTTTTTTGTTATTGTCTTACCAAGACTGGCTTTGTTTGTATTACAGAACTCCCAAATGATTGTGATGAAAGATATTGGCAGGTGGAAGCCAGCTGATGATCTGGCCCTCATCGTCGCTATCCAGCAGGTGAAAATCTTTTCAGATGGACCACAGCTGAGCTAGTTCCTATATTAAATCGGCCATGACCGTCTTCCTATCCCATCCCACCCTCCTTAAAATCCCAAATACGGGAAAATTAATTAAAATTGTGAATTTGGGGTCAATCAATTTATGTAATGTTCCCCCCTGCCACATGGTACTATATACTGACTGCAGGGTAAAGAATTAAATAGAATAGAATAGAATAGAAAGCTGACTTGTTTTACCAATTGGCCAATTTCTGTGGAGTGTTGGAATTGATTTCATGTATTTTTTTTTTGTTTTTCAAATATTTCCAGACGAATGATCTGATGGCAGTGTTTCAAGGGGTTAAATTTTCTTGCAAGTTCACTCTCCAGGAAGTGCAGGAGCGTTGGTACGCCCTTCTTTATGACTCCGTCATATCCAGGATGGCGGTGAGTGCCATGAAGCTGTTGCATCCCGAAGTCATCGCTTCAGTACAGAGCAAAGCGCTGTTCAGCAAATCAGAGGAAGAACTTCTTGGAAGTATTGGTCCTGTAGGTATCTAAGAAAATTTACGATATTATGTATAATTAAATTAGACATGCTCAAAATTTTACTTCCATTCTAATTAGACTGCAGATCCCAATAGCGACACTTTCCAGAACTTGTTGCAGAAACATCCCGACGTTTTTCATCCATCTCGGACTCCCAAATCCCTTTACATGCACTGGCTCTTAATGAAGCAATATTATCTTCTTCCTGACCAGCCAGGTATTTTGATGTTTGCAGTTATTTGTAAGCATAAATGGCAGTACTGTTAAGTAATAACCCTAATTTCTCCATAGTGCAACCTTTACCGAAAGGCGAGCATATTGTGCATTTTTCTGATGCTGAAGATATGTTGGACGATGAGGAATTATTGTACGTAGAGCTGTTATTTTACGGTATTTTTGTTTTAAAAAAGAATATCATCAACCTAATAATTCATTTTGAATATTATTTCAGGGAGCCACGAGATGAACCTCTGGAAGCTGGTAATGTATCTACAATATGTGTGTTTTTTGTCATCCCAAATCAAAAAAAATTTCCCAGTTAACACAGTTTTTAAATCAGAATTGCGTATCGCCGACCGTAAAATCAAGCGGGAGATTCGGCAACTCGAAAACGAATTGCCGAAATGGCAGGTTTTAGTAGATACCGTCACTGGCATAAGTCCACCAGACTTTGATAATCAAACACTAGCAGTTTTAAGGGGAAGACTTGTGCGGTACCTGATGAGATCCCGAGAAGTGAGTTATTCTTGCATAGTCATAATGACATGCAACGTTTAGTTTGTTCCCAATTTTTTTAAATTTGTTTTAATTTTGCATAGATCACACTAGGCAGAGCCACCAAAGACAGCAACATCGACATGGACCTGTCATTGGAGGGTCCATCTTGGAAAATTTCCAGACGCCAAGGGGTCATCAAGTTAAGAAATAACGGTGAATTTTACCTGGCCAACGAAGGCAAGAGGCCAGTGTACATAGATGGCAAACCAGTGCTTGCCAATAACAAATTTAAGCTAGGAAACAACTCTGTTGTAGAGGTACTGATCAAATTGGCCTTTGGAAAAAATAACTTACCTTTTCAAGATTTCCATTGGATGGTATTTCACACTGCATCTTTTTCTTCTTTATTTGCAGATTGTTGGACTGCGGTTCATCTTTCTCATCAACCAAGAACTGATCAATACTATGAAAGCGGAGAATGCGAAGGCTGGAGTTTAATTTCGGGTTGTTCCAGAATTGTCCTTCAATTGGTGCTTTAAAATATTTTCTCATTGTCCAACTTTGTTTTCGTAATAAACTGATTTTTCATGCATACTAGGAAGTCATTAAACCTATAATTTGAAACAGATTTCACAGAATGCTTTGCACGCATTTCTGCGTAACAAATCAAGGACTGTAAACACTAGAATCAAACCCGCAAGCCACCTTGCTCAGTTGTAATTCTCGGTCGGCATGTAATTTTAATCTCTACATACTTCAATAAACTTGGAAAAGTTATGGTTTTAATAGCTGTAACAGTATACAGACCAAATTGGACAAAGCTGCAATGTGAATAAATTTCAGAAAAGGCGAAAAAAGTTTTCTCAATTTGTCATAGCCTTGAAGCTATGAAAGTACTTTTAAAGCACTCAAAATTTTAAAGACAGATTGTATTACAGTAAAACCTCGATTTTATGATCCTCTATTATATGAAACCTCTGTTTTATGTACGAGGGTTTTTTGGCTGGTGCAGGCCTCAACCTTGGGAAAAATATAAACATGTAGGTACCTCGTTTGAGGCCTGCTCATAGCAGTAGTCCAGCTATTTCAACTAAAAAATAAGGGATTTGGTTTTGACAAAAAAAAAATAAAGATGGTGAAACAGAAGAAGATCCATGATTCTTTTCAAACCTGCCCAACAAAAGTGATATACATGCATGAACATGTAATGTGATGAAATATGTAGAAACCTTCATTGACTTGTTTCCTATTTTTTTTTTTTAAATTGGTTTTCTATTGTTTTGAATGTCAACCTCGATTCTCTGAACTTTTTGTTTTTATGAAACACCTCTGGCACCAATTAGGTCATAAAATCGAGGTTTTGCCGTACTTGGTTAAGTTGGTTTTCCCGTCCACGGTGTGTTCCCGTCTGAGTGCTCAGTAAGCAGTTAAAATAAAAGCGAAGAAAGTCATAACATTAGACATGCTTACTTGATAAATGTCATCTTGAGCCAGCAGTAAAACCAGAGCATGGTTTGCTTTTCTTGCATCATTTTTCATAAAACTCCAGTACAGACTTTAAAGTTCCGACCAAACGAAAATGCGTTTATTTCCGAACCTATTTTAAAACGTCGATCAATTCATCGAAGTACACGAGATATTCGATACGCAACGCGCGATATCTGTCTAATAAATGTATGAAACTTACCATGAACAGAAATATTCGCGTGGCCAAATGCATGCAAACTGCATTAAATGGAAAACTGAAGTTGGGAAGGAAAGAACATTTCATGCCAACATCTAGAAGCAAATTCACTGTAATAAATAACATGGCGGACATTGATTACAACTATGTTCAAAACTGCCTTCGCCGGACACGATTTTTTCTCATTACGTTTTTACGTTAAAGCGCTGCACACGTTTTACACACAAAAATTAAACCAACATGCGTCAAGAGCGAAATATTGTACAAGCGAAAATATGATGACGCACGTTAGGCAAAAAACCTATATTCATTAATGGAAGCTCGTAATTCTAGGTTCTTAATGTAGAATCTTTTTCTTCGCATTTTATATCAGTTCCAATCTATTCTTCGACACTGAGTCAGTGTGAACGAGAGAAATTAAGCCAGCATTTTTTTTCAGTGTATCAATGCCACATTTTAAGACTAGATTGTCACGCACGATTTCTTTGAATCCACCATGCACGGTGGTTGCATGCGCTTACAATTCAAACTTCCTCGATTCCACACATTATAAAATAAAAAGCCTTATTGGATAATTTCCGTAGAGATGAAAACATCAACACTGACCATTAGACAGTGTTGAACTTTCAGCGTATGACACTTGGGGAAACTCTCTAAATAAATTACCTTATTAAATAAAAAAAACATCCGGTAGGGACAAATGCCCCATATTTCACAACCTCTTAAAACTTCGGTAGCCGAATTCCGACTAGGAGTTGAAAAAAACCTTTGAATTAATTACACGGATACTCGGATCGCCATTGTAAAATTTGTTGAATTTGATACTGTTAAATAAAATTGGAAAATATTTATACTTAAAACGTCGTCATTGTGTCATATTCTACGGATACGGATCTAGAAAACTGCATGCCGAAGGCGCTTAATAATTTCTCCGACGTGGTGGCCACGTTTTGCCTCTGTTTGTGGTACTCGTCAGCATACTGTCTCAATTTGTTACTCTGAAATATCGCCCTTTCACGTTTTTTCAGTAATAATTCGCTAGGATTCAGCCATTTAAGCTCCAGACATTCGTCAGCGGTCGGGCGTTTTCTGAAATTTCAAAATAAAACCGAAAGATCAAACACTATTATCACAACCTAGACATTTTCAATAACTGAGGGGATAACAAAGTGAAATAAAATCATTTGAAATGGGTATTAAGGTTGATTTTTTTTATTGAAGATTTACTCCCTGATTAACACCACAGATTACTTCTATGAATGAAGCCAGTCAAATTTCTCATTTTTGCGTCAAGTTTCAGGCAAAATTATCATACAAAAAAGTAATTGAAATAAAACCTTTTTACAAACTATACCTTCATTTTTAATTTCGTATTTCACCTTATTATCGTTTTTAACTAAATAACAACACAGATTACAAAACACTCAAACTTACTGGGGCGTTTTCTTAAAGATAGCCATTAAAAACCTAGTCGCTTCTGGCGTTATTTCTTTAAATAAGTGCTCGAATCGATAGCGAACGTACGTAATGTTTTGCGCAGTCTCTTGCGTCGACACACCACGGAATGGAGAAACACCACTTAATCTGCAATGAATGAATTTAAACACTAAGAAATTTTCTTTGTGTGCAGCGAAATATTTCATGTAGGTTAAGTATTAACAACTTACAAAACATAGGCTAACACTCCCGTGCTCCAGATATCGGCTTGAACGGTCAGATCTTCCTGATTGAAAACTTCGGGAGCTTGAAAACCAAAACCAATGAAACGTACATTAAATTATATTCAAACCTTTAGTCGATTTCAACATTACACTGCACTCTCAGATCGAAAGGGCAAGTTTGATCATAATTACCCATGAATTCTTGATTCCCTCGCTTATCGCCTTTTTGTATTTCAAGTTTGGATAATACTTTGGCACTGCCGAAATCCACCAGCTTTACCTGGGCGTTGCTTAAATTGGATACCACGATGTTGTCTGGCTGGATATCCAAATGAACAATACTGCGGAAATGTAAATATTCCAATGCATCTAAAACCTAAAATTGAATGAAATAATTGAAAAAAATTACTTGATGGAAATCAGTCCAGAGATTTAACAGGTAGGCCTACATGTATCAACTTCAGCAAATTTTATCGCTATATACATGTACATGTACGCATCTGAAACAATGCGTATACTGTGAATACAGTTTAAGTTATGCAATAAAAAATTTGAAATAAAACACTGGCATTCCATGGCATCTTCTGAAATTTGCTTTTGAAGCTCAAATATGGCACTTTTGGCCACCATAAATTCGCGTAGGGTGCAAAAGGAATGCATTACATTGCCATTATCTTAAAAACAGATACTGTAACCTTACAGAAAAAGATACAGTAGCATGTCGATTAGGTAAATCTGGAGCAAAGTGTGGCTTTGCAGATTTTTTAATTTTAAAAAAATTTAATTTCATATTGTAAACACAACATTGTTCCTTTTTTTAATTAATCTCAAATCGATCAATTCGATGCCAATTCATGCTGAAAAGCCACCTAACTGAAGTTTGTCGGAAATTTAAAATTTTGAAAACGCACCATCTACACTACATGTACAATAAGTAGATTATTGTTGAGCAGAAAAACTGAAATTTTTCTGAGCCATCGGAGCAAAACCCATTTCAAAAACTGCCCCATCTAAGTACAACTAGAGTTACTTACTTGAGTGATAATCCTCGTAACCACATCTTCTGAATATGAGGGATTTCTGGTGAGATATGTGAGTACGTCGAAACCTTGTAGTTTTTCCTCAATTAATACAAATATGTTGTTGTAATTGAATGCTTCGTATAAGCAGGGGATCCTTTCGTGTCGAATGCATTTGAAAACATCGTATTCATTATTGATGGATGCTTCAGTGGAAGGTGTACATTCTAAAAGTTTGGCGGCAAAGACCTCATCTCCGTCACGTTGGCAACATTTCACAACCAAAGAAAATCGTCCTCTGTGCATGAAACAGGAATGACGTAAACATTACCTGTCTCCAACTTTACCCACTAAAAACGAGAAAAATTGCTTTTCACATGCTATACCTTGAAATTTCTGAGATAAAATTGTATTTTTCCGTAGGCACTCCGCTCGAAATCTGTATGGGGTTGTGTTCGATGTCGTAATCTAAGGAGTGTCTGCGCTTCAAAGTCGTATCTGAGTTTCCTAGTTCGGTTAATTCCTGTTGGTACTTCATCGCTCTGCTAATGGTTACTTTTTGAGCGCCTAAAAATAAAAAAACTTGCATGATAACCATAATATTCACCAGAATAATAATGAATTTACAATGAAAACTTTCGATTTTAGGATTGAGTGTTATAACCAATGACAGGCACGGATTTTACCTGTTTCTAGCGTTTCGGCGGTCTGAGAAGGACTACTATAGTCTCCACATCCGAAACTGTTGGACGCCCTAACCCTGAATGCATATTTGTGGTTTGGTTGCAGGTTCTTTACGACCATGAATTGATGAGTGATGTTGTTGGCGACTTCGTGCCAGTTTGGCTCGTCTGTTATAAATTTTAAATTTGTAAAAACAGAAAAAATACTAATCACCAATTGTAGTAACAGAATAGAATAGGGGCATCCTCACCTAATTCCTTGAACTCCAAACCGTAGCAGGTGATTTGCGAATGTCCATCTATTTTGGGATAATGCCACGTAACGAGTGCTTCGGTGTCCGATGTTTGCGCAATCAGTGGCGCATCTACCTTTCCAGGCAGTTCTTTGGCAAGAGAATGATAAGATTTAATAAGCATAACGCTTTATATAAGTTACAAAACAGTCCGCAAATTAAAGGATGGGTCCGTCATCTTATGCACCAGCATTTTGTTATTCAATTTTTTGTGGTTATAATTAACCACTGTGGCTTTACATACTTTACTGGTTGATTTGAAATATTTTGCGAACTTTATTCAATCCATGTCTTAAAAAAGTTTCAAGATTAGCAATTCTTACCTTTTGTATAGGCAGTAGTTTTTGGCCAAAAAATCGTAGCATGTTAAACACTAAACCATTACCTCTCTTATTGTAAAATTGCATTTAAGTAGTTAGAGGCAGTCAGACAAGTCAGGTTTGTTATTTTATTGTAGAATGTAGATCATAAAGATGGCTAGCCTTCTGTCAGATATGACGTCAAGTGCCACATATCCATAATCAAATTACTTGTTTCGTACATACCTCCTTTCCTTAATCTTGCTCTGCATGCAGTTTCTCCAGCAACATTTCTAGCAACAGCCTTGTACAAGCCTCCGTCAAATGCCTTTGCAGGACTAAATTTGATGAAGCTACGACCTTTGTCGTCCTCAGAAAACTTTACACGATGGCTTTCGCTCATCACCACGTCGTTTCTACAATTATTTAAAGAAAAAAAAAACAATTTCTTTTAGCTTTAAATGATCAACTTTTTCAAGCCCTGACGATTAAATCAAAGCAGTTTGATTTATTTGTTGAACCCGCCATTAATTCCAATATAATTTTAACGCATACCTATACCAAGTGATAACTGGCTTAGGCTCTCCAATGGCCAAGCATGATAATTCGATGGATTGTTCGTCAGCAAATGCTGTATCTTGCAGTTTTTCTCGGAAAAATGGTGCTTGCTCTAAATTAAAAATTAAATACAGGCATTGAAAATAACTCATCAGGTTATTAGGGGAATATTTTCCCATTAATTTCAACGAACAATTTCCAAATTACAAATACCTTCTCTGTGGGAATTTGGTAGAAGTTCCTTGATACGGTTTTTCGTCTCTGATCTCGGATTGATTTCTGAGCGAATTCTGCGCCGCACGCCATCTAGCTGCCCTTGTTTTTCATCGTCAATTTCTTCATCCATGACATCTGTGAATCGACGCCGTTCTCGCACAGTTACCTATTTAGCACAATTTAAAATTGTTACGTCCGAATTTATTTTCATTTATTTTTAAATTTTTCGGAGATAACCGACTATTGAAATTCTACTTACTGCTTGTCCAGAAATGGTATCTTGAAACTTCATCCCGAGAGTGGGGCTTCTCTCTGCAGAAACTCTCATATATTCGCGAAGGCGAAGGGGAAATCCAACATCACGTAATTGCAGGAGATATGTGTCAGGGCCATTCTGATATCTAAAAAAAAATTATCCATAATAATTTTAATTTATTACAATTATTCGGCGAATAATCTCGTGTATTGATAAAAGCATAATCAATTATAGCACTTTCTTAGTTTTATGAACAAAATCTAACAACATAGCAGACATTACTGGATACAGTTATGTGCCTCATATCATTAAGAGAAACTTTATTTTATTAACATTTAAAATCGTGGTTTAACTGGAGTTATTGAGTCAAATTTCAGTACAATGACAGTTATAGTTGGCTAACCTACTATATTTATAGCAATGACCACGTATTTATTAAAAATTAAGCTTTACCCAACAGAACTGTATTTTTTTTATATTGCCATTACCTGAAATCAAATTTCTGTTAAGTTTTTTTACTAAAGCAAGCTGAAATTTACTTTCTCACAAGCTAGCTCGTCAAAACTTCGGCGGCTTATCTTAGTATTTGAAACATGACTGTTATTATAAATCTCGATGAACACTTGGAATATTTTTTAAATACATGCCTGCTGGTTGAATCTGCATAACCAAGATCATAATTCAAATCTTCATGCTCCCGATCCACTTTGTCAGTGAACTTGGGCGCTTCAAAATCGTGTTTTGTCCTCATTGGCGTCGACTCAGGACTGCTAGGAGGAGTGTATCTCTCGCCAGGAGGATAAACCATGCCACTAGGATCCTCGTAGGCAGATTTCAGGGGGCGGCGACGATAATATCTGTCACAGGCACTGTTTCGAACCTTAAATTGAGCAATGCAAAATTAGCGTAAATAAGGAAATTAGACTTAAGCCTGACTAGGTGTGGACAAACATACCCAATCTTTGTATCGGCGATAATAATTTCTTAAACGGTCGGTATCCAACATGTTTCCAGAGCCTAGATTATCTGCAAACTAAATTCAAATTTTCATCAAAAATCCTTCCATTGAATAAATAATAAGCTTCACAAAACACCAATGCAACATTTCCAACGTGCTTACTCTAAGCCATGGATGCTTCAGGGCTGCCTTAACGTCCAAGCGACCACTGAAATAATGCAAACAACTCAAATTTAAGTCCACCTCATAGCCATTGTAATGTGCCGAAAGACGAACGCCTTGTCCAACTTACTGAGAGTCAAAGACCAACAATTTAGAAATGAAGTCCTTTGCCTCATCAGAAATCATGGTAAACATTTCAGAGTCGAATGTAAGCTGGCCTTTTTGAATTCGGCGTAGCGTTTCACGATCTGTGTCACCCAAAAATGGAGAAATTCCGCTCAATCTGCAAATGATTAAGCGTTGGTTAAACATCCTTTTAATAAAAAAAAAGGTTTAAATAAAGCAAAATTGCAGGATCACATTTAAAATTTTGCATCGCCTAACAATCCTTTTAAATCTACATAAACTTTATTAATCATTTCATTGTAAAAATAAGCTAAATAATTTAAAATGTTATAAAAACGTGGGTAGCAAATAAATCAAAGACATCGAATATAATACTTCTGAGTATTAGTCAAGTGTCCTCAAAAACGTTTAAATTAACATAATATTGGGCTCAGTAACTCAAATTTAACTGCTTTTATTTAAATCTATTCTTGTCTGGGATTGTCAAATTTAAAATCCAGGCTAAACAATACTTACAGGAGATAAGTAATGACGCCAACACTCCTGCAGAGAATCAAATTAAAAAACAAAAAATTTAAAACAAAATGCAATGATGATCTACAGTTATTTCCTGGTCAGAAAATATACAAATAGCTCACCACATATCTGTAGCAAAAGAAACTGGCCGATGGTGCACAATTTCGGGCGCCACAAATTCGGGCATGCCGAAATCCATGTAGAAATCCTTTCCTTTGACGATGCGATTGGCAAGTCCGAAGTCACAAATTTTAATGTCATCACCACCCGGTTTTGAAAGCAAAATATCACCCGGCTAATAAATATCAATCCCAAGTGGAAATTAACACAAATTTTTAATAGGCTTCATGCATGCGATTTTATATACGAAAACAAAGAACTAACAGTCAATCCCAGATGAGCGATGCCCTTGTCATGCATGTGCTCCAAGCCCCACAAAATCTGCCGAATGTAATGGGCGATATCGCTTTCTGTAACAGCAGACTGCTTGCAGATGTTATCGAATAATTCTCCTCCGGCAGCACTAAGTTAAAACATTGCAGTTAAGGTTAAAAACAAATTCCATTCGTCATCCAATATTTACCCAGTTAATGTGCCGAGTAATTAGAACATTTAATTCAATTTGAATTATAATTTGAAGAATTGTTGAGATTGCTTTGGGTACATTTACACAACTTAGTCTGACAGTTCAAAAAAGGAAGTTATATTTAAAAGGATACAGATCGCTAACGATGGTCAATGAATTCTTGTTTTCGAAACCATCTCTGGCTCGAATCAGGTGCCGATCGTGAAGTTGATTCATGATGTCCAATTCATGGCGCATCATAGCCCTCGTGTCTGGCCCCTTTCCGTACATGCATTTGGCGGCATAACTGTTGCCTGTGGCTCTCTCAACAGCGTGATAAGTGATACCCTGTGTACCTCTGTACAAATTTTCAGAAAGAAAAGCACGTAGTTCACCAACTGCCAACCATTTTCTCAAAATTTTGCACATTAAATTACTCTTGTATTTTACCTTCCCAATTCATCTCCAATGTCATAGGCATCTTCCATGGGACGAGGATGTGCCCTGACTACTCTAGAGTGACTGTATTTGAGAAGAGCATAATCATCTTCATTTTCTACAAAAATAAACGATAACGAGTTGGAAAAAAGCTGCAATTTGAACATTTTGATTATCAAAGTAGGCCTACTGTATGTCAAAAGCTGAAAGCTACCTTCAATGGTGACCATGGCTGATGTTGTTGCCATACCGGCAATGTTGCGAGCACCGCAGGAGTACATACCGCCATCTTTGTTGATAGCGTCACTTATGGTCAGAGTGCACAAGTCGGGCTCCTTCCATTCAATCTGAATAGTCCATAAATATCAAAACAAAATTATTGCAAAAAAAACTGGCACTGCATGTCCATCGCTACTGCTAGATTTTTACCATATCATAAAAACCAGGAAAACCAGAAATCGCTTTATCGTTTTTAGAACCAGAATAACTATGATCTCGCCGAGGGCTTTATAATTTCAGACTCTAACCTTAATTCTGTTGGAGGTAACAATGGGATGCCAGTCTTTGTACCATTTGATATTCGGGTAAGGTACACCGACGACACGACACTGAAGCACGCCACTCTTCCGCAGCATAATACTTTCCTCATCTAGATGCATTGTAAACACAGGGTGTTCTGAAAGTACATCCACAAAAGATTTAATCATTTATTAATCATTTATGTCCCAAATTTTGAGGAATCTATACAAAAATTAATCCAATTCCTAGTGATGCCTAGCTTTTCCCATTTCTTTGTGAAAACTTTGTCAAGATTAAAACGTAAAAGCAAACCTATGCTCATAAGCCCTACCTGCAAAAACAAAATGACTAAAATTAATTACCTGCGATGGCCAGATTAATACGCTGTCTGGCTTCCCCATGCTCATTTACAGCTATGCATTCGTAAATACCAGCGTCCTTATCCATCATCCTTGGAAAAGGAAGACAGAAGGTTTCATTTATGTTTTCATCTTATATAATCAACACTATGATTATCTAAACTTTGTCCGTTTCACACCCACCTGCTGAGATACAACTTGCACTGCCCATTGCGTGCAATAATGGATTCGTAATGTCCTCCCATGGGAATAATCTCGTCTTTGAAAAGGAACGAAACTGTGGGCGTCGGATATCCATAAACATACCATTCGATGCTGGCTGGCTCTCCTTTGATGCCATACTGTGTATCATCCGTTTGGCGCAAGAAACGAGGGGCGTGAGCTGCATTGATACATTACAACAAAGCTATGACAAATATCATGAAAATATGAACAATTTATTTCCTGAGATTTCCAAAGAAAGATTTGATCATAGTGATAAAACGGTTAAAAAAACATGCCAATCCTTGACATAAAATGAAAACAAATTATTAAAAACTTAATATTTACTTTTTTTTTAAATACATTTAGAAATAATTTTTTGTAGTTTGTTCCACTTCAAACAGGCTAAATTATTATTTCAAAATCAGGAGTTATTTTTTTAATTTTACAATTGCAGGTACAAAAGTTTGGTTAAAATACCATTATTTTGATCATAGAATCACAATGAAAAGCAATGACATGAAATATTATCTCATTAGGATGCAAATTTGACGCAAAAAATCGATGATGTAAAAAAATAAAAAAAACACACACACTAACCATATTCCTCATGTGGAGGTCGGTCGATGTCATAATCTTTTGGGAAATATGGACTTGTATCCATGCGGAAATCAAGTTCTACAAATAAAAGTTCACGAAATTTTACTAGCCAGTTATGCAGAACTCCCCTTGGTCACAACCATTAAATATGCAAATGAAATCGATGTGCAACTGTATATTTAAACAACGAAAATCTACATGTATGTTTATAAATTTATAAAGATTATCCTGCAAGTAATGCGGCTAATCCAGGTTCATTCAAAAAACACATGATTGAAACAAACTTACCAGGTGGCAAGCGTGGCAGCTGCTTAGGAGGTGTCATTTCCAATTTTTGCCGATACGTTATAGCATATGGAGATGGGTCGCTGATCCCATACTTGTTTTCCACCCGCACCCTGAATTTGTAATCTCGAAAAGGTTCCAGATTTCTGATCTCGCAGCAGCATCCTCGTATCCCTACGAACGGAAGTAGCGATGACATTTTACTTAAAGTTGAGAAAAACTAGATTTAATTCATAGAATGCCCCACTAACCCGAACGTGCTGGGAACCATTCCCCATTGGGAACTTCACACATGTCCACAATGTAGGTGACAGGAACACTGGGACCAATAGGGATGCACGGTTTCCAGGACAAGGTCAAACGGCGGTCAGACATCTTGGAAATGATTGGCTTGTCGGGAAGAGCCAAGGGGATGGCTAAAAATACTCCAAAAAATTAATAACCAATACTGATTCCCAAATATGATCACATCATAAAAATTACCTGAGCGTCTAAATTTTTCATAATCAACGTTTAAGTCGAGCATCTTATCCTTGGGTTTCCTATCCAAACCTTCATCTGTAATGATTAATTATTATCGATTCATCGAGAAAAGTATTAATTAAACTATTAGTGGTCCCTGAATCATTGTACAATTCTGGTAAAAAAATGTCAATATGAAAAGAAACATTTTTTTCATCCCTCCTGGAGGAGCTAAACTTTTTTTTTTAAATTTTGCGACGTGATTTATGTAATATGAAATTTAAAAAAGTACATTAGCTTATTTTCAAATGAATATTTTTAGTTTAGGACAATTTTTAAAATACTGATTTTTAATACCATTTCTGTTTGCAAAATAACTTGAAATCCGTTTCATTCCAACCCTCATGTTTTACAAAGCAATCGTTTGTGAAATGAATAGAAATAATACCTTTTGGTTTTCTATGTGCATCCAATTCGCCATTTCTGTCAGCCATTTTAATTTCGCGAGGTCCATCATGGTCGCCATTGACTGAAAATTGAATGCAATTAATGCACATTACATACAGTATTATCAATCTACAGAAAAAATTTTAAGAAAATCAAACAATCTTTTTGTTAGTCAAAACTACTCAGAATCAAAAGCAACGAATTTATGAGAAAGAATTGCCCATTTATGTTGCAACAGGCCATATTTGTATTTAATATTCTGCTAAAGAATTGTAATTGAACATATTTTCCAGAATAAGAAAATCATTTGAAAAAAAAAATGTTAATTGGCAATAACTAAAAACCTTGGTAACAGTTTTCCGGACTTACCGCGAGGTTTTCTATCATTGTCATCATCAACTAAAGGGAAATAAAACTTCTTAAAATTCAATCGATTTTCTGAGAAATTAGTGTACAACATTGGTTTGCAACGTGATGCTTAAAGTATCTTACCTGGACGCTTCAACTTATCCAAATCATTATCTAAATTCTTGCCTCGATCTTTTTTGCTATCATCATCGTCGACTTGAAAAGTAAAATTTCATAAATAATTAAGAAAATTTACATGAAATCACGTAATCACTTTTCTAAAATAAATTAATTACCTGGGCGCTTATTTCTATTAAGATCCAGATCCAAATCTGGTTTCTTTTCTCGGGGTTTCCTGTCTTCGAATGCTTAAATAGACAGAAAATATTTACTTATGAATGTTGAATGCCAACATCAATGAGGAGGCATTGATCAGACAACTCAACTCAATTTTGTTTCTAGTTTTTAGTCGTCACCGATGTAGCAATGGCAATAAAATATTCATGCAAAAACATTTTTTGAAGGAATTGACCAATTGTGGCCTAATATGTGAATCTTTCGGAATATTACAAATGATTAATCATAAATCGATTCCCAGACCAGTCGCTGATCGAGAGATTAATAGTTTCGTACAATTAATGGTCAAATAGATTTATATTAAATTTAATAAATAATGGTTGAATTTCCAAATCCAATGACACAAATCTCCACACACTGATTCCCATTAAAATTAAAAATCAACTTGACGTTATATAGAAAGTTGAATTTAGTTATCTGATCACCGGACTAATTCCAATCACCTCAAACAACTCGTCAAACGAAAAAAAATATCTATCATTTCCCAAACAAGTCACAAACCAAACATAGCACATCAAAGCCAACACGCAGAAAAAAAAACTATCAAACTAAAATGAAACGATTCATGAATAGTGGTTCAGGATAAGTAAATATGAAGGAAGTGTTTGTCAGGAACAGATGATGAAAATTGACCAAATAACATTATCCTTCACGCCATTTATGGCGAGAAATGAAAGGATTTCGCTGCCATCATCTGGAAACATTTTCAGAATATTTCCGCAAAGATGAGCTTCGAAATGCGCAGCCTCAAGAGACCATGGCCAAAATGTAGCATGAAGAATATATGCTATTAAGTCTCAAGAAACCATGACCGAAATGCAAACACAACTGGCACAAATAGCATTGCGCAATATGCTCTCACAATACCGCACAAACATTTTTTTAAGAAAAACATATTCTTCAACTTTTTTTGTGTTTTCTCGAGGCATGCTTTCTGACAAGCATATTGCCCATTGTATCAGACAGATATACTTTTCTGGAATATTTTCCGTAAATTTTCTCTGTAAAAATAAGAAACCAGACCAAACGAAATTCATAAATAATTACAATCAATCTATTGATCGAAATTCACCAAAAGATAAGCAACCAATTTATACATTTTGATTGTTGTACGGAACTGAGAACACTTGGGTGAATATACCTAACTTTGAATTAGGCAAAAAACACAATATTTGTGATTGTTGGAGTCTTCAGAGTGAGTTTTGTTTTCAAGTGCTTACAAAGATAGTAGGTAAGATCAATAAGTGACAAAAAGCAAAAGAAATTAGCCATGCACAGGGAGAAGTTCAAGAGATTCGGTAGACAAAAAGCTTGAAACGGAAACCAAGATCACCGCAATATCAAAATCAGTTGCTTTGTGCAGGACATACCGTATAATACATCGGCTATCACCTACACTGTAAGTTCTTAAAAAAATTTGCGGAAAAGAAAAACCATAGAGAATAAAATAATTGAGAGAAAAACAATATTCGTAATAAGGTTAATAAAGGAATTTAATTAATAAAGGAATTTCTTTTCGTTTACAACTTTAGCATCAAGGAATTAAGCTCAAAAAAATATCATTAAAAAATAGAAGTATCGAACGTCTTAAAATTGGAAAACTGTAAAGACATACAGAAAGTATTACAGAAACTTGAGATAACTTTTGAGATTCAGTAACTGTATATCCGGTTCCATCTATCATTTTATTATAATTTTATGGTAAATTTGTACTTTCTTTTCCATTAAAAAGTGCAGTTATTTACCCACATAACTGTATAAAATAAACTATACCCGGTATATTTTCTGCTGGACAAATAATCGTTTTAAGAAAAAATCTGTTCGAGACAGACTATTTTCTACGATACTTCGTGAATCATTTTCGATGGTTAAAAAAACGAAGCTCAAACTAATGAAAAACTAAAATCGCAAAATCTCCCAATTTGGCTAAGCTCGGCGTCCCGTCCCGAATTAGGAAGCGGGTAAGGACCAGGAACGTGGCTGTGGCCACACTCATTTGGTACTGAATCTGCGACTCGAGTATTTCGAGGAGCTCATGCTGACGGTGCTGGTCGAGTATTTCCTGGCATTGTACGATTCAGAGACGTGGACCGAAGTCGAGTTTAATTTTGAAGATATGTTAGAAGAAGAGCTAGTGGTGGAAGACGAAGCCAAAGCAGAAGAAGCAGAAGCGACAATGGTGCCTAAAAGAGTAAAGTTCAAATAGGTTTCTAGAAGAGACATGCATTGCTAGGCGGGGTTAGTATAGAAGTGCAAATAATTAAAAATAGGCAGCAGAGAAAAAATAGTGAAAATTTAGAATAAAAAATTAATCTGAAACGAAAATAAGACAGTGATTGCAAGATGAAAACTTCACAGGTAAAATTCGCGGCTTCCTTAAATATGATAGTAAAGCCCAACACCTGCAATGCTTAAAAATTTTCAAAGACAATCTAAATCAATGAAATGAAAATGTTAAAAGGTCATCAATGTTATGCTGGTATTAATTAATTTCTTCAAAAACACACCTTGATGTTATTTGAACTTTTGAGAGGCTAAAAACAGATACCTTTATAAACCTGAAAATCTTAAACAATTCAATTTTTTGTAAAAGCATGTGCTTTCAGCCAAATAATAATTCTGTATGTGGGAAAATCAAATTTTGTTTATTTTGGAAATTATAAAAATAAACAGGCTGGAACGGAAGTATCGTTGAAAATTTTTACCATAATGCAGGTATCGACTTCAGTATTGCCGCAGTGACCATCAATAAACTTTTGAGGGGGCATGGCGTTTTTCTATATAAAAATATTACACAATAACCGAACCAACTGACAAATACTTCCCGTACATGTTCAATTTCACCGTACTGAACCACTAAGTGTGTTAACTAAATATATTAGAAAAAAGCAGGAAAATCGATGAAAACTGTTTTCGGTACTTACTGTCGAAGACAAGCCGAGCTGTAGATTCGGCCTCACCATGTGGGTTGCTTATTTTCAGAGTATAATCAGCGACGTCATGGGATGTGGCACCTTTGATGACAAGGCGCAACAACCCGTGAGGTTCAACTTGAAACTTGGTCTTATCGGAGTCTACCAACTCTTGTCGTCCCTTGAACCTAAAATGTTGGTAAATTTTTCAATTATCATATTCAAAACAACAACAAAAACCTTATGATTAATAGTGTACATTTGGGACTGAAGGTCATATACAATTCTAACCAGACACCAATATGGTAAAATTCGGTCAATAAATTGTCACAAACTGATCGTATTTTAAATCAAATTTCAATTTGCAACAGTCATGTCGAATATGGATAATCATGTTCATTTAAAAATAAAAAGGGACAACCAAACGAATGGGCTTACCATTTAAAAGTCGGTTCAGGAAAACCAGCAACGCAAGCGGTGAATTTGGCTGTCATGCCCTCCATCAAAGAACAGTCGCCTAACTTCTTCAAGAACGAAGGAGGCTCTGCCCGATCTTTCTTCTCTCTGGATTTTTACGAGAAAAAAAAATCAAATCATCATATTAAGGTAGCCTCAAAAACTGAGATCCTCCAATCTTAATAGTTGATTCCTTTATTGAAAAACCACGACTATATGGCTCATGCAAGTTTTGAAAAATGGCAGTAGGAGACAGCAGAGTGCGAGTGAAAGAAAGGAAGGAGCAGTTCGTGGTCAATTATCCGAGGAACTGTCTCCAGATCAACTCACCCCAAATCGGTGACGTCTAGCTTGGCCACACATTCAGCTTCTCCTGCATCGTTGGTGGCTCTGCACTTGTAGGAGCCACGGTCTTCAGGGGTCACGCCCTTGATCTGAAGAACGCACATGTCGCCATCTCGCCTTAACTTATATTTGTTGGAATCATGTTCAATTGGCTGGTCGTTGAAGTACCAGATGACGTCCGGCTTGGGGAAACCGTGAACTTTGCACACAAAACGCGGGTCACTGCCGGGCAGCTGAGCATAAAAAAATTGCGCATCTTTAAATAGCATGACAAAGCATATTAGCATTGAAGAAAAGTGGATGGCAAACTTACTGCGAACAAGTCAGATATCTTCTGCGTGAATCCCGGTGGGGTGAAGAGTTTGGTAACAGCGGCGTCCGCCTTGCTGTGTGCCTTTCCTTCTGGGTTGACCAACGTGCATTCGTACTTCCCAGCATCCCCAGGAGAAGCTTTTCTGACCTCCAGACCAATCTTGTTGCCTTCGCAGAAGAAGAACAAGGAGTCGTTCATCTTAAGGGGCTACAGATAAAAGATTTACCATAAAAATGCGTAAACTTGAAAGATTGAACCTCAGAGATTAATCCCTGAGTGGCTCAATTATCACATTTTCTGCTAAAATAATTGTATTACACAATAGTCACATCATTGTACCATTGTTTTCAACCAAAGCAAGCCATAATAATTATCATTGCGCCATTTGTATTTTAATCGCAACAGTTTGAGCTATCTTGCAATGACAACAATCAAAATTCGTCATCCCTCATATAAAGAAGAACCATCGCATTTCAATTACTCATTCTCAACCTAATCTTACTTAATCTTAAAACATGTTGCTGTATTTATTTAGAAATCATTCAGTTCTCTACTGCTAGATGTTCGTACCATATCGCACTATCAAAGCTATTAATGACAAAATTCAGTCATGCTAAAACTATTAACCAACGTGCCTCTCCATCCTTTGTCCAGGAAATTTCTGGATATGGATTGCCCTCAATTTGAGCCTGCAACCTTATTGGCTTGCCCTCATCAACGTGGAGATCTTTAAGTGGCACAACAAACCCTGGAGCCTTATTACGTTCATCAGATTTCTCTTTGTCTGCAAAAGAACAATAGTGAATTTTTTCTGCTTAATAGTTTATTTGGAGTAACGAAATGGCCCAGTTGAAAATGCGTGGTAGAATACCGGCAACACTTAGATCGCCCTCTGTGGTGGCGCTTCCATGTGGATTCGTGGCTTCCAGCGAATATTTTCCAGCATCTTTAGGTTCGGTTTTCTCAAAGAGCAAAGCAACAGTGCCATCAGGTAGAGCGATGGCCTTTACCCTTTCGCCATCAGGAATAAATGGTGCTCCATCCTTAAACCTGTTAAGAGGAAAAGAGTCCAATTCAATTTAGCAAGCTTCTTCATGAGTTGTGAAAGTAATTTTAGGGTTGAAACTTTCATGAACCATATTTGTACCATTTGCAATTAGGCAACGGTTTCCCACCAACTTTAGCCTCGAGGCGGCAAGGTGCTCCATCGGTAGCTTTGACCGACTTAAGACCTTGCAAAAATTCTGGTGCTGTTATAGGACCTGATAGTAAAAAAGGCGTTAGATTCCTTAAAAAAGGAAAGTTTGAGAGCACAGACGATTAATGTTACTGCGGATGAATTAAAGCCAAGCTGCAGTAGTTTCAAAGTTGAATCAAAAAGAAACCACATAAACTGTTTTTTTTGTTGTTGTTGATATTTGTATGACCTTCCCTTTCAAACGAATGAAAGGGAAGGAATAGAACCAGGGCTTTGAACTTGTATTTCTATTTTGGCAACTACTATTAACGCGTTTAAATTCTCTACATCAAATCTACAGTATTAGGAGTATCATCAAAAATCAGTCTCATGTAAAACTTTCAAAATACTCTACTTGGCCATAGTTACTGGAATGCCATTTGTCAAATAATACATTTACCAGTTACGATGACGTCCGCATCACTGGAGACTTCTCCACGGTGATTGGCTACTTGCAAGGTGTATTTGGCTTCGTCTTCGGGTTTAACATCGTCTATTACCAGAGCATACAAGCCACCAGGTTCTTCAATAATTCTGGTACGAGAATCGAGTTTAACGGGCTTTCCATTCTTCAACCTATTAAAAAAGAACAGTGTCAAATTCAACAGGAAGCATTGTGCCATTGCTGACAAATGACCATATTCATTCTTATCAATTGCCTCAAAATCAATCCTATTTGATTAACGAATTGCATAAACTGGAGGAAACTAATTTAAAACCAATTTTTCTTGATGGTTCAAGACACTCACCATTTTACTGACGGGCGTGGATGAGCGGTTACTTTGGCTTGCAATTTCAGCGTCTTTCCTTGAGGGACACTGGTATTTTCCAGATTCTTCAAGAACTTCGGTGCCTTGGGGATGGCTGCATGAGAACAATCGATTCAAACGAAATTTTTCCCAAGAGATGGAACCAATTATGTGATCCTAAAGTCATTACTTGCAATTGCAAAAAACTTTCAAAATGGTCAAAGTGCACATTTACCTTCAACAACAACTTGTCCAGAGCTGGATTCCTGCCCAGCATCGTTGATGGCTACCAAAGTGTATTTCCCTCTATCTTCGGGGATTCCGTTTTCCACAGATAGCCGAACAGTGCCATCTGGTAACTGTTCAATTTTGACATGTTCATCAGGCAGAATTTCCTTCCCATCTTTCAACCTATCAAATTGTAAGAAAGTCTTCAAAATCCCAAAATACAATTGCATATTTTCATATCTGGCAAAAATATACGAAGATGTACAGTGTAATAGCATTGGCAAGTTCATATTTTAAATAGTGCAGATTTTACCATTTAATTTCAGGCATGGGGTTATTGTCCAGTTTTGCTTCGAGGACGAATGGCTCACCATCGATGATGCAAACTTCCTTTGGCAAATGTTTCAGAAATTCGGGTAAAGCATCTAGAAAATTTCAATACTATGTGGTAAATACCAGGAACTTGGCATTTTACGAGAATGTCCGATTAGGTGAAACGTACGTTTCAGCGATAGCTCGCCATGGGAGACAGCTTCTCCGGCCTGATTAATTGCTTTGCAAACATATGTAGCAGCATCTTCTTCGCTGAATTTGTCGATTGTCAACGAAAAATTACGTTCATCTGTCTGCTCCGTCTTGAATTTCCATCCTTCTTCTAATTCTGTGTCTTTCTTGAACCTAAGTCAAATGCATAACACTAAATTTATTGACACGAGGAACGAGATAGGAAAACAGTATTGAACGGCTTCTCAAATTTAATACATTGATAACATTATAGCATAATGTTCAAAAATATCTTCCCGACAAGCGATGTGCCTTACTTACCATTTTACTGCAGGCATGGGAAGGCCATAAACTTGAACTTCCAATTTAATCGTGTTGTTTAGCTTGCATTTAGCGTTGTGCAGACCTTTGATAAAGTGAGGTGCTTCAGCTGAAAGGAATCAGATGGAGAATTTCTCAAATTTCGTTCATTTTTGCAGCAAAAATGTGCAATAGGAAATGATATTTAGAAAAAAAGTTCTCATACTTGTAACGTTTAGTTTGAACGGCAGACTAGATGTGCCTGCCACGTTTTCTGCAGCACAAGCGTATTCACCGGAGTTTTCGGGAGTTAAATCCTTGAAATGGAGCTTGTAAACGCCGTTCGCTTCATCACTTTCAAATTTCACTTTGTCATCTTCCACAAGATCTGCTGTACCTTTAAGCCTTTCAATTTAAAAGTAAATAAGAAATGACGTGCAGTTAAACGTTGATTCAAACAACGATCGTTTGAATTTTTATGGATTTTTCTCATGGTTTTGCTAATATCAAAGATAGGATGCAATTCAGAGCATGTTTGTAGAAACCTGGCGAATTTATCAAAGAAACAATCGAAAGGCGATAAGAATGAGAGAAAATTGTAAAACGTACCATTTAAACGAAGGTTTTGGCTTTCCGATTACTTTGGTTTCAAAAGACACAGAGCTACCAGGCATGGCTTTCTTATCTTTAATTTCTTGAATGACAGGAGGAACTGAAAAAAAAACGAAGTACTTCAATGTATTATCATTTGCAGCAATAAAGACATTAGACAACTTATTATAAATCCTTCTATAAAAATGACAAAGTAAGAAAGAAGTAATGATACGATAAAGACAGAACAAGATAATACAATCTACCTTGTACATCCAAACTTGCTTGAGAGGATAGCTCTCCATTATTGTTTTTGGCTTTCACCGAGTATGCTCCGACATCTTCTGGAGCGACATTCTTTATAGTGAAGTTATACGTCTGCTTGATGTTATTGGAGCTAATGATGAGGCGATCACTAGCTGTCAGCTCCTGGCCATCTTTATACCTATATTTTTTTAAAAAAATCAACTAGTTTAAAAACAGTTACCATGTGACTTTAAGCTTCAAAAATAAAATACAGTAATAACCACATACCAATGAATTTCAGGCTCAGGATTTGCGAAGATCTTGGCTTCAAAGTGGGCATGATTTCCTTTAATGCATACAACATCTTGCAATTTTTTCATTAAAACCGGTTCCAGAGCTTCGTTGGAATCTAAATGAAATGTTCACGTTAAATCTTTCATATCTAGACAGAAAGAAAGTTCTTCGTTAAATAAATGCTTACCTTTCACAGTGAGTTTGCCTTCTTGAGAAGCTTCTCCGATCTTGTTTTTCAGTTCGATTTTGAACACTCCCGAATCTTCCTTGATAGAATTGGCAATATGAACTTTGTGAAACTTGCCTTCTTCTTCAAAAAGCACGCGGTCGATATCGACCAAAAGTTCCCCATCCTTGTACCTTAATTTCGCATGCAATTAAAAAAAAAGCTCGTTTACTATTATAAAAAGTCGATAATTGTGTTTGTTAGGAAATTTTTTTTAGCTTTCATATGGAGAGATTTCAAATGGATGTTTAATTAAAACTATACAAAACTTTACTCATATCAAACTAAAGTTAAAATCTTGGTGTTATTTGTAAGAGGGAAATGAGTAATTCTTTGACAGTTAGAAAATTTGTACAGCTCTTGACTGCATCCAATACAGACATAAAAGAAAATAGCATTTTTTTTTATCAAAAATGTAAAGACATTCTTGCTTGAAAAATATTATTTCAGCAATATCTACACTTAATAGTATAAATGTTTTGGTCAATATTTTGTACGAGTTGAGATCATGTATGACATTTTTTAATTAGTTGAAAATATAATTTTGAACCTGCCCATAAGCTGTGCACAGTACGGTCGCCACACATCACTCACCACTTGACCTCCGGAGCTGGGATTCCAGTGCCGATGGCTTCGATAACTGCTTCCATGCCATTCCATACTACAACATCTTTGAGATCGCATTCAAATCTTGGATTAGCTGTAGAAAAAAAATGTTTTAATAAAAAACAAGAAGATGCCAGATGTAAATATCTGTTGTGAGTCGAAAGCAGAAAAACTGATTATGAAAAGTCGAAACATTTTTTAAAAAAACTAGAAGATCACAAAAATTACGTAGCAAAAATAAAAAATCATGCAAAGAAATATTAAAAAAAGCACCAGAAAACATGCAAAAGGATATTGTAGCTTTTTTGTGTAAGAACATGGTCGCAACATAGAAAAATATATTGTGTTGACAAATTGTTCATTGTTACACATAATGGTGGGAGGGTCAACTACGTACATTGTGTTGTCATAGCACAAATTAATTACCTTAGTTGTTATAATCCTGTGAAAACAATTCGTTGGGAAAAAATAAAACAGACATTCACTGTATTAATCATCGCGCGAGAAATTATACTTGCCAAAAACGTAGCAAAATATTAATAGAAATATTGATAAAATTATGGATAAATTATCAGTTAAAATTTAAATACATACAGTATCTTTTAGGTATGATCGTATTAATTAGGTTTTAAAACCAGTCCCTCAATGACAACATTTTTCAAAGAAATACAGCTTCATAATTTTCCAGATTGTTAGAATTTAAGTTGAATGTTTAAGTTTTTATTGCCATATTTATTATTATTGATACTTTGTTTACTTTTATGTAAGGATAAAAATATTTATTTTTCCAGGATTTTCACTTATAAAAATTTTAACATTGAGGAATCTAGCTCCGGAACCTACAAAATTCCAAGTACGTTAACTGATGAGACTGGAAAACGCTCTTTATGTACCTGATTTTTCTTCCGAATCTGAATCTTTTGTTGCTTTAGGTTCATCTGCGAAGGTCAAAAAATAATTAAACGGCTTGTTTTCCAGCTTTTATCTTGCCTTAAGTGATTCGTGAAATACTTTGCCAGTGGTGCCAAATTCAACATTTTTTGTGAATCACGACAAGATGCTCGCAACAGCAGTTTCATTCTTACCCAGATTCTCCCCATATTTTTGTACGTGTTCAGAATCCGCATCTTTGAATCTTTCATCTATATCTTTGTTACGTCGATTTTTAACGTGCACCTCGTCCGATTCGTCGACTCGTCTTGTTTCATCATCTTCAAGTTTTTCAGTTTTCAATGCATCCACATCTTGATGCTCATCATCAACTGAAGGTTTCTCCCTTTCCATTATTTTAACTTTTCTCACCGTTCCTTCCACAAATTCATCTTTCCCTTTATGCCTGTCGTGTTCCTCATCTAGCCTGAGGCTGAATGATTCCTCAACACCTTCTGGTTCGTGCTTTTTGCTTTCACATTGCTCCTCACTGATGGTCAAGGAATCATCTTCGTTTTGCTTTCCGCTAATTTTGATTTTCAAACTTCTAGATTCTTCATCACCAGAGTCGCTGATGATCGGTTTCAGCAGATTATGATCCACTGAGGAGTCCTCAACGTCGGAGCTAACTTCCGTTATTTTGAATATTTCGTCTGCGTCGCCAAGTCTTTCAAAGTGTGATTCTTTTGTTTTTTCTAAAGCATTGCAAAACAAGGAGCTTATAACAAAACGGAATGCCAGTGATGTAATGCCGGCATTTTTTAACACGTGCTTTATGTTTTCAAGCAGTAACTGGACATGAGAAATCCATGAGAAATCCACTGCATTTTTTTTAAATAGAATTTAACGAAATATATTTGGCTTAGTTATCCATGCGTTTTCAATAATTTTATTATTTAAAATATAGTTTAACTGCAATTAAATATCAAAAAGAATTTGTCAAATCAGCATGTTAACTTCAAGTTAACAACAATTTTACTGTAATTAAATAATTCTTTCATTTTTGGTCAACAATTTTACTGTAATTAAATAATTACAGTAAAATTGTTGTTAACCTGAAGTTAACATGCTGATTTGAAAAGATATTTAATTGCAGTTAAACTATATTTTAAATAATAATTGAAGAAAAACGAAGAAAATTGAAGAAAAAACACTTTACATTTAAGTAAAAATTAGCTGTTAAATTAATTTTTTATATTATATATAACAAATTCATTTCACTACAAAAATCCTGAACATGAAAATTATGGATAAACAGTTAGAATTATAGCTAAGCTAATGTGAATGGATAAACTGTAACTGTTTTAAAGTTTATGAATTTAGCAGAAAAAAATTAGGTCGGTAGGAACTGTATTACAAGAAAGTATACCAATAAAAAAACTTTGGAAATTCCACATTTAGCAATATAACTGCGTATTTACTGCAATACTGTAGTATGTCTTCAGCTTGAATATTACAGCTAAGCTTATTTTATTGTAGTTGAAATCTGGTATCATTAAAAGACTTCCATTTCAACTTACTGGATCTAGTTCCCGATTCGTCAGTCATGGTTTCTTCAACTACTGTCTCGGAATGCAGTTCTGCAGACATTTTCACGCTGCCATCGTCACTGGTATACGTACAGGAGGAGGAGGATTTTTGGACACTGGACATGGAATAGGACTCTGTTTTGAAACTCTTATCTTTTTTCTTGCGAATTATGACTCGTTGCTCGTCTGAACGTGTGAGGACAAAGGATAAACGTACAAGAATAAACGATTTTACAGGAGGCAAAATGAGGACAAAACTCAGACAAGAGTGTGGGTTTGTTCTATGTAAAATCATGTAACATTCAATGCTGTGTCAATCAGTATTCGTTTTCGTGTGTGCAGTGTGTGATTGGAATTGCGGACAAGTTACATACCTTTGCAGTCAATTTCGTGCATATTTTCGTCATTAATTTCCTTATTGTCTTTATTTTCTGCCTTAATGAATTCCTCCTTTTCAAAAGCATCATCGTCTTCGCGGCGTTTAAGGTTTTTTACGTCTACAATTATAGACAACCACAGAGACCATACAGGATGGGGAACGACACAAAAACTTGGGATTTAAACAAATGTGTTCGACATAGTATAAAAACTATCAAACTTTTCTTCCTTCAAACGTAATAATTATTTGTGTTAAACAACTACTAATCACTATTGTTTAAAATCTAACCTTAGGTTATGTGTTTAAGAGTGCTTTGGTAAAATAATTGCGTTTTCACAAGCCTGAGATCATGACTTGAGAAACTTCTCCAAAATAAAATAATAATTGAAGAATGATAGGGTTTTTACGAAACAATAATGCCATTCATCATGCCTACATCATATGTCCCTAAACTTGTCCAAATTAGTAGTAGGCCTACAGTAACATTGCAAAATAACAAATCAAACGAATTTTCAAGAAATTAAGAAACTATAGTTATTTGTTATTTTGTCTTGTCAAATGAGAGAGCTGTTCTTGTAATATGTATTCGAATTAACAATGTTGTGTATTAAGGAAAGATAATGTACTCCTATTCAATGAAAAAAGGTCAAATGACAATCTGCTTGATATAGTTTGAGCAATTAATGGAAATGTGTAAGAAAATTTGAGGAAAACTTCACAATTCTATTCTACAATACATGCATGTGAAAGATACATGCGTTGGCTGAAGTTAATGGCGTGTTCGAGCGTATACTGATGTAGTAATAAAAATCTTAAACGTGCAAAAAGCTAGACAACAACTGCAATGCTACTTTTTTTTAACACTTATAGGCTACGTTAAAAGAAGAAGCTTTTGTCTACCAAACTACTGTTAGTTTGGTAAAATTTAAAATCCCTCCATTCATTTAAAAAAGATTGAATAAAGCTTTAGATTAAGATTTTCTCAAAGTCTTCAATTTTTTTTTCATAAATAAATCGACGAATTTTAAATCTGACTAAGATATTGGTCGAGTGGTGGACAAAATCTTCAAGTTACAATGCTTCATTATAAGGTAATTATCGCAAAAACGTTTAAAATCAATGCAGAAATCGACTTTTGGAAAAGCTGAAAATTACTCAAACCTAGCCAAAATTAAGGTCGTACTCACTATTAACCACAAGCCTACTGATGGTAACGGCTTCTCCTTCCGTATTGCTCGCTCGGCACTCATACTGGCCGGCAGTTTCCTCTGTGACCTTGGTTAAAGTGAGGCTACAGCAGCCACCTTCATCCAGTTTTGTTAATTTTACAGTGGCCGAAACATTCACTTCTTGATTATCCTTGTACCTGCACATGTAATAACGACATCGATTAAACATTTAAACCTGTATTTTAGAGGATCACAGTCAAATAGTTAAAAATTGAAATGGAAAAAAATTACCATTTCAAATTTGGCGTAGGATTGCCCGTCACTTTGACAGAATAATTGACATCGCCCTGTTCAGTGACTTCCACGTCCTTTAACTTGTCAGTGAAGTTCGGCTTAGCTGTAATTCAGACATTTTATATTTGCTTTAGATTTAAAATCAGAAAAAAAAGTAGACCTCCAAATATTTGGAAAGCCTGAAAAACGAAGTTGCTATTTAATAAACAAAAATCCTGGATAATCTGCAAAAATAATGAGTCATATATTCAACACATTTACCTATATATTATTTTTGCACGGTTTAATTATGGTGAAAGTAAGATAAAAAAAAGCTAGACAATCCATAACAAGGCTTATCAATCATGAATAATCTGAGATTAAGTTAAATTCCAAAATCCGACTGAGGAAAGGTGAAACCTACATCGTCACATTAAAAAAAACCACCTGAAAGAATTAAAGCATATGGACCACATGCCTTCTAGCTTGGCACATCAGGAAAATAAGATAATTTGAAGTTCGATCATATTAAAAGAGACTAGAAAATGTGTCTGCTAACTACATGTATATTCAACATACTGAATATTCAAAGCGTGGGAGGTACAACAATCGACAAAAGAAAGAAATACCGATTGCATTGAAAAATGTGGGAAAAATGACTTACTCAGGACATTTACGGTGCCTTTTGTGCTCACTTCGCCATGTGCATTTGAAATAGTACACGAGTATGAGCCGGCGCACTCAGTATCCACCTTCTTAATAATCACTGCCCGCGTCTCTCCGTCATGGACGATTTTGTATTTTTTACTCTTCTCGTCAATCTCCATAGATTCGATAAACCTGCAATATTAAATGAACGCCACGATTTGCCCAGATTGATTAGTAGAGTGAATAAATGTCTGTATATGGTATTCATTGGTTTTGTTGCAAATTTATTAAAATGTAAAAAAAAATTGCGGGAGAATGGGAGACAAAAAAATTTGATATAACATACATATTTCAATAACATTAAAAAGATTTAAATGTATTCTATTATATTGAGCTAACGTACCATCTTATCTTTGGCTCTGGATGACCGGACACCTTCACTTCCAAACGGAAATCAGATTCCCCTTCTTTAACGTCCACATTGGAGAGACCTTTGATGTATGCGGGAGGACCTGCGTTTATAAGCATAAGGCCCGTTAAATAATCCTCGTTAAACTAATGATCGAACAATATATCAAAATATAATAAAATTCTTAACTCACTATTAACAGTGAGATCCCCAGTGGAGGAGGCAGATCCGATTTCGCTGCTAATTGACAATGAGTATTTTCCTGCATCTTTTCTCGTGGTCTTGTTAACAGTCAAACTGTGGTTGCGATCATCTTTCTCGATCTTCACGTGAGTACCGTCCGCTTTAACTTCCTCGCCATTAAACATCCTGAACATCATCAAAGTTCCATTTTAAAAACCACTCCACAAACGGGAGATCCATTTCAAATAATAATGGAATAATTTGCGCAAATACAGTATATGACAAAATAAATGGTAAGAAGTACCACTTAATCTTCGGTTCAGGGGTGCCTGAAACCTTGGCTTCGAATTTAATTGTTTCCGATTCCTTGCATTCAATGCTCTTCAACTCCTTCAAAAATTTAGGCGGATCTGCAGTACAAAAAAATGTTCCGGTTAAAACTACATAAATTTTGGCGTGAAAAATGAACATTTATTAGTTAAGTTTCTCACCGCTGACAGCTAAAGTTGCAAAATCTGAAATTTTTCCACTGGTGTTGGTGGCAACGCACGAATAGCTTCCCGCATCTTCGGGAACCACTTTTTTAATGTCCAAAATAGATGAGTCTTTCTTGGAGCTGATCTTAATGCGATCGTTATCTTTGACCACTTGACCATCCTTATACCACGTGACCTCTGGAGTTGGCTGACCTTCGACTTCGACTTCAAACTTGGCTGGCTCATTGGTCATCACAGCAACGTCTTTTAATTGCTTCTTGAATTTTGGGGGAGCTGAAAAGCATTATGCTTATATTAATCAGATGAGTAATTTTTCCTTTGCCCCTTCCTTTTTTTCAATAAATAACAATTTTTCAAAAGACAATGGTTATTTTCATTTTATCGCTTATTTCATCACAGGATGTACCTTTGACCAGAAGATGACCTGTAGTAGATACTTCTCCTATATCGTTTTTAGCCTTCACGGTGTACACACCAGCATCGCTATATGTGACGTTTTTAATAATCAAAGCCATGCTTTCATCGTCTTCATGAAGAAATTTAAAGCGACCTCCGGTTTTCACTTCAACTCCATCTTTCAGCCTGTTTGCAATTAACGCGACTAAATTAATGCCGATCTTGGTTTTCTAAAATTGTTTCGCAGAATTTCTCTTTATTACCATGTAAGTTTTGGTTTTGGATAACCCGTGACTTTCAAATCGAGCATGGCAGAAGCCCCTTCGCTGACCTCTGTGTCGGTCAAATTGCACGTTATCTTGGGAGCTTCAGGGTCACGTAGTAGTTGTTTCACACCACCTGAAAATCAGTTCAATGTAAAAAAATTAATTATCTCTTATGAAAATCATTTTTTTATTCAGAGCATTATTTTTTCATAAAATTTAAATTACTTATGCAATTTTATACTTTTTTAAAAAAATAAGTAACATCGCCTTCCTTGAAAAATTGAAATTCACTGACATTTACTGAATAAATTACCCACATATGACAACGAGTTTATAGAACATCAAAATTACTTCCTTTAAAGCAATTTTTTTTAAGTTTCTAAAACTAAAGTATCGAATTGTGCATTAGATCCCCCGCTTTGGACCCATCTCCTCCTCGACTGTACCGACCCCACTTTAAAAGCCTTGCGAACAAAAAATAAACTCCCACCAACTTT